>JBBBDQ010001099.1:1205000-1475000 GCA_037127315.1 Ascarosepion bandense
TTCTGAGTTGCACGGGCAACACCGGGCTATGATGCTTGTGAATATTAAAACGGAAATTCAAAAATACGATATACAATGAATACAAGAGTACAATAATTACTGACGTCATCTCAACTACTTCAATATTAGATTAGAACTAAAAAAAAAGAAGCAATATTACTAAAAAAGGAAACACTGCAACCTATATAAAAGAAAAATCGTACTACCTAATGGCAAATGTAATTTCATAAATTTGCCTGATCAAAACTCACTGATGACCAAATAAGAGTCTTGAATAGCAACCCGAATTGCCACCTCCAACCTAGATACGACCCCTTTCAAAAGAAAACCTAAATCGAAATACACTAATAATCTCCCCAAAAGCTAATAACAAAAACTTAATTGCGAAACACTCAAATCTGAGAGATTATCTGAAATCAGAAGGTTAAAAAGAAAACTTTCTGTACACAGCAAACAAAATAATATGCTCACAAAATAGAATCAGCTGCATGTAGACTGTGCCAGAAAGAAACGTAAGAGATTATGCTATTCCCAAACAAAAATGAACTATTGAATGAAAAAATAGAAATTATGACTAAGTGTAGATAAGTGTAACCATACTAAAAAAATACCTCTTAGTTTCATACAACTATGGATGAAAACGTTATAATTTCTTGTAATTTTAAAAATTGCGCATTCAAAAATTCCCTGCCACATGAGCGTAAAAAAAAAAAAAGAAAACACCGTTACGTGAGCATTCTTAAAAAAACAACAAAAAAAAAAACAAAAAAAAAAAACAAGGTAAACGGTAAAATCACTTATTGCAAATCGCCTTAAGACACCACTCATGGTAGAAACCTAGGTCGCGTAATATCTCGTTGACAAATGGAATACAGTAGCGGTTATAATATAAGGAACGTAAACAACAATATTAAATATATATAAATATTATACAAAGTTACAAAACTTTACATAATCCTTGTTGTTTTAATTGAAGATTAAGTGAAACAAAGGAAAAAAGTGAATCTTTATGAATCTCGTATTTTCATGCAGGACAATGCAAGGCTCACAAGGTTATGGCTTTATTTGAAGAAGAAGGAATCGCTCTAATGAAGTAGCCAGTCCATTTTTTGGACAGCGATAATGAGTTTTTTTCCTACAAAGGAAACTATTTTGCGTGTAGAATTTGCCATATTGCTTAAAAATAAAGTCCTAATGATAAATGAACTTTTACTTATTGTTGAAAAGCTCTATCGAGTTTTTTAACAATGAAAATTAAAAGTTTATGCAAATTATTAACATCGTTCCTTAACTTTTGTCCAGTAGCTTATATCCTTTGTCCTATTTAATCTTTATTTAAAAAAAAACTATTATGTAAATTTTTGTAACTTTGTATAATATTCATGCATTACACTCTAATCTTTATTCGGTAAAAATTGAATTGCTAATCATGCATTACTTTTTAAGTAATACACATATTTATGCCTTTGTTGTTTCCGTTCCTTATATTATGGCCGCTACTGTATATATACATATATATATATTGAAGTAGTAGGAGGATTTGAATAATTAAGTAATTCATCGAGCTCTTTATTCGACCTCAACAGAATGCAGAAAGCACTGGACGGCCGTTTCGCCCTATATTTGGGACTCATCAGCAGTGAACATCCACTACCAGGAATCGAAACCAGACAGTTTTTGTGATTAAGCTGACGTCATACCAACTGTACCACGGGCCCGGGGGACGAAGAGGGAACAAATTAAACTCGATGACGCGCCGCTCGTTCACAAATTCCGTGGTGGAACTCATCCAAGCCTCTTTACACGTAGACGGTGCCTCCCAGAGCCACGACTTCTCCAACATAAACCACTAAATCCATAGCAAGTTAAGCTGGTATGATTGAAGTAGTAGGAGGATTTGAATAATTAAGCAATTCATCGAGCTTTTTATTCGACCTCAACCTCGTCAACTAAGTAGAAATAAGTGTCATTTGTTTCGCTCACAGTGGATATCGGCTCGGAACGAGAAGCCGGGGCGCCGAGTTCGAATTCCAGTTAAATCCATTGTATTTACTTACTCGCAAATGCCCTTTGGAAAGGTATTAATCCGTCTCTTCCTTCCAGTTATGGGTTAAATAGCAGGACAGATTGGGTTCTATAGCCTTGGTCGGCAACCAGTCTACCGCAGAAAGCAATGGCAACCTACTGCGGGATAATCTTCTGCCCAGTCAGTCAGGTCTCTTTCGAGACATGATCGCCCAAGCGTGTATCACGTATGGCACTTCACTGACTGACTGACATATGAAAACAAACATCTTTGTATACAGACATTGGTACCATTTGATGGTCGAAGAAATTGCTTATTACGAATCCATGTAAATGTGAATTGTCAAAACAGGTGGATACTTCTAACGGGAAAGATTGCGTCAACGCTGATTTTCTAACCATTACATTGTTCCTCTAGCACCACCTTGGATTAATTTATAAAAAAGAAGAAAACCGTGCATTACCAGAAATTTGATAGCTGTCTTTTTAACATTGGCTCTGTAAGAAGAGCTTCAGTCACGGATAAAAAGCAGCAGTTCGTATAATGTTACGCAATTATTTAATAATCTTTCAGCTTAGCTTTACTTGATTTATTTTAAACAAACCAATATATGTTCGACACATACCTCAGCTATGAATATATATAACTTTTTTAAAGGTTCCTACAGATTAATGTTCCACAGATTATTCCTGGCTGTCATGCTCGATTTAACTTTACTGTAGTGGAATTAAAAAAAAAGAAATAAACTTTGGTTGTATTTGACTTTTATCTAGAGGTTTAAGAAAACATGCACGTTTACTTTCAGCGAAATAAAGAAAAGAAAAAAATTTATATCTAATAAATATTATCGGAAATAGAAGGAAAATAAGTTAGACACTTTATTGTAAATATTTCTAATAAAAACAGATTAGAAGCTGGAATTCACTTGGAATGAATATATATATATATTGGTCAGAATTAAATTAGACCAGTTCACAGGTTTATTAAAAAGTTCCCCAATACATATATAATGTAGCGCTTTTAGATATTCTGAATTCCGAATTACACACACACACACACACACACACACACACACACACACACACACACATATATATATATATATATATATATATATATATATATATAGTGTATCAAGGTAGCAGATAATTTTCTAATCATATGTTGTTAAACATAACACACAGTGAATGTCTATTATGTTTAATTATGAGACGTTCTAAACATCTTATTTTGGCTTCAAATTCAGGTGAAAATAAAGGCAAAAATTGTCAAGCATTTTGATATATTTTTATTGTGCTGGTTCTAATGTTTCAGCTCACAAGAGCCATCTTCAGACAGGTTGCAGGGATGTTAGCATAAAGACATCTACCATACACAATGATATTATCTTGGGCTGACATAAAACATTGCTATGCGAGGACAACAGTCATTGAATAGCAGACCCAGGTCGTAAATTTGTAATGCTGTTCGATAACGTTACACCATCAAAGATGATATCATTTTGGGTTGATATAAAACATTGCTACGCGGCGATAACAGTGTGACGTTATAGAACAGCATTACAAATTTACAACCTGGGTCTGCTATTCAGTAACTGTTATCGTCGAATAGCAATGTTTTATGTCAACTCAAGATGTTATCATCTTTGATGGTGGATGTCTTTATGTTAACGTCCCTGCAATGTCTCTGATGATGGCTCATGCGAGCTGAAAGATTAGAACCAGTATAATAAAAATATATCAAAATGCTTGACAATTTTTGTCTTTATTTTCAACCGGGATTTAAAGCTAAAATATGACGTTTAGAATGGCTCATAATTAAACAAAATAGACATTTGTTGTCTGTTATATTTAAGAATAAATGTTTCGAAAAAAATATATTCATGCAAATATAAGAGACGCACATACATATATATTGAAAATCAGGTTTATCGCACACGTGCCAATTCAAAAAGATACATACTTGTTTTGTTGGATTAATGCTGCAGTACATTTATGAAATGATTTAGAAATAGTGAAGTTAAGCATCACGCCAATCTGGACATTTAACTGCATAGAGTATGATAAAAACACACACTCACATTTATACAGACAGTGAATCACACACACATACATACACACGCAAACATATATATATATATACATAGCGTTATTATTTTTGACCTTAAGTTCAGTCAGTTAAGTGCCATACGTGAAACACGCTTAGGCGATCATGTCTCATGATCATGTCCTGTTATTTAACCCATAACTGGAAGGAAGAGACGGATCAATACCTTTCCCAAGGGTATTTGCGCGTAAGAGAATGCAATAAATTCAACTGGAATTCGAACTCGGCTCCCCGATTTTTCGTTCCGAGCCGATATCCACTGCACCACAACGCACATCCGCTAAGTTACTGAGTTATAAATCGATCAACTTTTGTCCAAAAGTAATGAAAAATACATTCATTGATTTCAATTCTTCAAACAACGTCACCGTAAAGGGAAAGTTCGATTTTGACGTATACACAGTAAAAGTATAAATTTATAAAATTTGGGAATTTATTTTTCAATTTGATAATAATATAAATGGATAATATCTTTTTTTTTTTAACTCGTTTCCCAATTTATACCTATAGCACAACATACATATTTGCAAATAAACAAAGACTGCAAAATTGCATATAAAATTGTTTTGTTACACAAAATATGTGAGATGACATTTCTGCTTCTTTCTACAGACTTCATAATTATCTTGAAGGCACTTGATTGCTCGTTCTGCACACAGATTTCTTCTGGAAATTTGAGTTTCGATGGTTCTGGATTCTAAAATCTTTTTCACAAAGTTTAATTCTTTTTTCTGAACAGGCAAATTTCAACACAGATTCTGATAATCAACTGCATTGTACATTTGGTCAATAAAACAATGTTAAGAACTGGATCTACAAATTTCGAGTAGAGAGTCTCTTTTCTATGGTAGAAGATTAAATACCAAATGAGATAGTATTGCTCCAGAATTGAATCTTGAACTACTTAACTACATTTTAAGAAAGTTTCCAGTTATTTCGAAAAATCGGGAATTCTTTAATTTATATAAAATAAAAATTTGATATCTTCATGCCGTCTTACTGTCTCAGTAATCTCTTTTTTACGATTCTTAAAATTCTTTTCAAGCTGTTCGTGGTTGTTTAGAAGTTCGCGGATAAACGGATATTCGATATTGGGGGATGTGTTGTTTCCTCCAAGTTTGTCATCTATTATTGCATGAAGCACTCTGTCAAAAACATAATGCTGACAGCCAATAAATTATGGTGCTCCTGGTTTGTTTATTTATTTTTCGAAAATAGTCTATGCAACCCTATTCCTGCTTCCGGTATTCACATTTGTATTGTCTGCAACAAACCACTTTTTTCGCTTTCATAAATTTTATTAATTCCAAATAACAGTTATTCGCTTGAAAGTACTATCCGCTTTCGTCATTTGATAGCTATAATGCTTCTAAATTTCTTTTCTTCCATTTTTCAAAACAAGCTCTTGATATTATTGGCCATTAATTTGTTTACAATCAAAATGGAATAAAACATTTTCTAAGTGTAGCGTTTTCTTCGTTTCTTAACAGCTATTTAATAGTGTATGCGTAAATATCAGATTGAGAAGGTGTCTCAACGTCAATCATTTCTTAAGATACCTGCTGTCAAATATCTACTGCTTTAACGATTGATAAATTTCTAATAAATTACTAATTTGGTTGCAGTTCAGGTTTTGCTATACTTTTTCCTATAATTTTTTCTGGTTAATAAGTCTTCAGAATTTCCAGACTCTTCATATTCGCTCTCTGATTGGAGCAACGATTCCGTCTCTAATTCGAAAGAGGAAGTTGTTGTTGTTGTGTTTACTACTGTTGAAGTTCGTTACAAGGTCGCTATTTTTTTTTTAAGGAAAGAATTGTTTTGGGATTTAGAGTCTTTCCGTTTCTATATGGAACACGCGCTTTACTTTCAGATGCCATAACCGGATTTTTGATTATACAGCAATTCGAAATTCTCTTTGTTAAAAGTTAATTCAATGGATCATATTTTTCTCATTTCCTCTATTCATTGTAGGTGTTAAGCATTTGATCCAGTTTGTTTGTATGTGGTGAATTGATACAATTGCTATAAAATTGTTAATTTCTTAGGAATTTTATTTAAACATTCTTTCCTTCATTCGTCAACACATATTCAGAAGCAAAATTTTGACGAAACAAGAAAAAAACAATTATATATATATATATATATATATATATATATATATATATATATATATATTAATGCATGTTTTATTAAATGATATAGACATGTTTGGTCTAATTATTTTATGTAAAAATATTAATGCATGTTTCATTAAATAATATAGACCAGTTTTGTCTATTTATTTTATGTAAATTTTTTTCATATTCTCTGATAAGTTTAAGAGCATTATTATTAAATTTAAATTATGCATGAATATTGCAATTTTCTTTCTTCATTTAATGATAATGCTATTTACCTTATCAGTGTATATGAAAAAAAATTACATAAAATAAATAAACAAAACTTGTCTATATTATTTAATGAAACATGTATTAATGAAAAAATGCTGCCTAAATACACACATACCCACATACACACACACACACACACACACACACACACACTATATATATATATATATATATATATATACATACTATTTTATTTTTAATCGTATTACCCCAAGCAAGGCGGTACCGCCACTGACGCGCAGGAGACTACAGAAGAGTAAAATTTTAGACAAAAGGAGATTGAAGAGAAATACGGGCCAGTTACAGGGAGTGTTAGAGAAAGGGCAAGAGAAGGATAGAAACACAGGTGTGAAAACAGTTGCGAAGGTAGAGAGAAAGGAAAAGAAGAAGATATACAGGATGATGTAGAAAGAACTGGAGTCAAGTGGATAAGAGCTGACATTGCATTTAAATTCCTGGAGGTTGCAGCCGTCAGGAAAACAAATATATGGAAGGGAGTATATATATATATATATATATATATATATATATATATATTTTAATCATATCACCCCGAGCAAGGCGGTAATGCCACTGATGTGCCGGGGGCTACGTAAGAGTGAACAGATTAGAAGAGAGAAAGCCGGAAACCACATCCTAAACAGGGAACAAGGGATGAGCCTCTTAACCTGTTCAATAGACGTGGGTGGAGTGTGAACCGCGCGATAGATAGATCTATCTACTCCAATGTAAAAAAAAAAAAAAGTGAGAAGATTGGAAGAGAAAAGCCGGAAACCACATCCTAAACAGGGAACCAGGTATGAGCCTCTACACCTGTTCAATAGACGTGGGTGGAATGTGAACCGGGCGATAGTTTAGTCTATTTCAAAGTTGTTTCTTCAAAATTATCATTGATATTTTTTAAACTGGATCAGAGGTCCCTTCAGTTTTGGGCCAGTGGCCCAATTAGTTCTCTAGAAGAGCTAGTCCACACAGAGCATGGCTTTTAAGCTAGTGATTTTTAAAGAATTAGCAGAAGTGACGGGAATTAATAAATATACATATAAAAGGTGCACATATATATATTATTATTATTATTATTATTATTATTATTATTCAGGTGTTAATAAAATAGTGCTCAATGTATGAACAGAGTTGTATTATATAAATATTAATAAATATACATATTATCCTACGTCTATCCTCGTTTTGATAGAATTGAATTTAAGTTGACTCGATGTTCATGGGAATTAATGAACTCGAGATCTATAAGCCATACTTTCGAGCATACATTGGCCATTCATTCGGATGATAATGACGTTAAATTTTACTTTGGAAGCACTTCTAACAGTTGTAAGATAAGATTTAGCAACCACATATTTTCTTTAAAACAACAGCAACTACAGTAAAATGGCAGACCTGAAACAGACTACCACCACGTTTAATTTCGTTATTTTTTTTTATTTTGTTCAGCGCATTCCTATCGGATGTTACTTAAATTTTCCGATTATCAAAAAAATTTTGAAAAATTACAATATTTAAACAAATTTTTGGGGGTGGTCAGTTTCTCATACAACGTTGAAATAAATCGATCCTCCATTTTCAATCCACTCGCGTTGGGGTCGATTTGTTTATGTTAACTTCGTTGTTTTTCTTTTTTTTTTTCTTTTTTCAGCGCAGTTCTATCGATTGTTATCTAAAATTTCCGATTATCAAAAAAAGGTTTGATAAATTAGAATATTCAAACAAATTTGGGGGGGGGGGCAATTTCTCATGCAACGTTAGAGTAAATCGATCCTCCATTCTCAGTCCACTATAAGGTTGTATGAGAAACTGCCCCCCACCCCCCAAAAAAACTGTTTAAATATTGAAACTTTTGCAATTTTTTGTCATTCGTAAAGTTTAAGGTGTAAAAGATAATATTGCACTGAAAAAAGTCAAAAAAATTTGATAATGAACAAATTTACAGGTGGCGGTAATGTCGTACCGGCGACTGGTTTCAAAATGGAGGCTCGATTTACTATAACGTTGTATAAGAAAATGTTCCCCCCCACCCAGAAAACGTTTAAATAATTAAATTTTTCCAATTTTTTTTTTTTTTTTGTCAATCGTAAAGCTAAGGGAGGTAAACGATAGGACTGCGCTGAAAAAAGTAAAAAAAAAAAATGAAAAACAACGAAATTAAATGTGGTGGTAGTCTGCTTCAGGTCCGCCAGTAAAATTACTGCTTTATTTATACATTATTGGTAACTAAAAAACAACAATCCAAATATTACCTTGAATATCGTAGCTAAATCAAAGCCTTAGAAAGGAAAAGGAGATAAATGTAATCTATGCCTTTTAGAAAACTACTCATTTGAAACCATATCAATCATCCTAATTTGCTTAATAAAAAGTGATTTAATGACAACAGGTTCTCATAGAAAAACAAACTTAAATTCTTACACCCAGATTGATATAGATTCCTCTGTACGTTTGCCTCTTACTTTCCCTCTTTCTTAATAACTTTCCCTTTCTTTCTTTCTTTCTTTCTTTCTTTCTTTCTTTCTTTCTTTCTTTCTTTCTTCCGCAATATTACTTTTAACAATTATGAATTTAATACGATACTTTTTTGCTCCCTACATTGATTAATTTTTAATTTTAATTCTAAATTTTACTTTTTAATTCTTAATTTTATTTTCGTGTTTGTTTTATTTGTTTTATTTTTATTTCTTTTTAAAATTTTAAAAATAAATTTTTTTTATCTACATCTTATATTTAAATATTTAAATGTTTACGTTTTATGGTTTACGTCCCTTTTATTTCTTCTCCCTGAATTTTATTATTTTTAATATTTTTTAGTTTATACTTTAAATTTAAATTTTAAATTTTGATCTACATCTAACCTTGGAATATTTAAATTTTTAATCTTGTTACCAAAAAATCAGTAATTTAACTTTATAAGATTTAATTCCCATTAACATCTAATAAACTTAAATTCCAATATATTAAACTGTCAGTTTGAAATATGCATCTGATGTTTGCATAACACATGAAAATCCGAGTCGTGTCATAGACGTAGGGTGATATATATATACACTACCGGCCATAATTATTAGGAAACCTCAGTTTATTTTAATAGAAATGATGTATTTCATATTATTTTAAGTGGATAATTCTAAATGATAATAGAATAATTCTTTTGTTATTATTACTTTGCAAAATTTTACAAGGCAACTAAGCAAAGATAAACTCGTCCGAATCACCCTAAATTTCCTTCATTCTTTCTTTGATGAAACTGCAATATAGGTAATTATCAAATATTAATTAATTCATTTTATGCACATGTTATTGGGCAGTATTAACAAAAGAATTATTCTATTTTCATTTACAATTATTCACTTGGCAATAAATACTAAAAAGTAGTATGAAATACATCACTTTTTTAAAACACTGGGGTGGCCTAATAATTATGGTCAGTAGTATATATATATATATATATATATATATATATATATACTTCACCTGATCTTTAGTAAAATTACAGTGAAATTGAGTTACAGCAGCATCAGTAACATGGATAAATTTGTAAAAAGACATAACGCCAAGGACTCCATGTGTAATCCGGAGAACGAAAATGATGGTACCTTATGTAACTGCTTGGACAAGGGCTATAATCCGCTAAGTAGCGATTGTAAAATGCAAGTAGTGGTGTATAAAGCTGAGGTGGAAATTTTAATGGACAGAAAATGGTTTATGTGGGTTGCATGAAGGGCAGTTTCAAACAAAGATGTCAAAGATGGTATAATCATAGGTTTTCATTCAGGTTAGGAAGACACAGGAATTATACCAGACCCGCCATCTATATGAGGGAGTGGAAGGACAAAACGAGGGAGTATCATTAGGAAGGCCCAGCTTTACAGTGCAGCAGACAAGAATTGCGGATTTTGCCAGTATGAAAAACTGGCTATTGTAAATTATACAGAGCAGAAAAATTTATTGAACAAAATATATCAGGTCATGACGCGAAGCAGGCATAAAAAGAAATATGTTTTGGGCCTTAGCAGAGGATGTTAGTGTGGGTTTCCCTTCCCTTCTGTGGAAGTTGCTACATGTAGGATGTTACACCGTCTCATTTGTCAAACTTAGGCAGCAGGTAAGTGGTTTGTGTTCGGTTCTTTAACATATATATATATATATATATATATATATATATATATATATATATATAAACATGTTACGGAAATTAACGAATTTTAACGAAGCTTGGTTATAAGCAACCGACAATTTGTAATGAATTATTTTGAACATTATTTTTACCGATACACGTATTTAAGTAGATATTCTGTTTTTAATTAAACAGTATTTTATATTTATATCTACCGGCCTGATTATTTTACGATAAATTTTATTGCGAAAATCCTGCTGGATAGCACACATTTTCGTAATAATTATAATTTTATTAATAATAATAATATTAAGAAGAAGAATAGCTACAAAGTTTCTATGTTAAAACCCAATCAGGCAATCTATTCGGTAATATATATATATAAATAGGGAGATTCAAAAATACAATAAAAAATAAATTAAAAAAATAAAACCGTAAGAATAAAGAGGTCATCCAACGAGATAAATTAAGGGAATGGAGGTTGCAGTGTGCTATAATAATAATAATAATAATAACTATGACATATTTAGGCTCTACTTTTGTATTACCATTTCTTATATATATATATATATATATATATATATATTTGTGTTAGAAAGTTTTCTTTTCGACATGTTTAAATAAATTGCAAACAATGTGTCTGCTTTTTTTAAAAAATAAAATCCGTTCATACTCACAGATATTCTTTGGGGTATTATAATTGAAAAATGTAAGAAATGCTCTGTAACTTTGACAGATTATTTTATTATTAATTTATCGGCATCTCCAAATATTACGTAATGATGTATTACATAAAACTAACATTATATATCAATTCAAACGCCCTTTGAGAGAATGTATCTCCGACAAAAAAACAAAAAACAAATGTATATGTTGGATTTACAACTACTACATTAACTAGATGTCTTACATTACACATGTCTTACCAATCGTCCATTTCTAGAAATCTACGACAACATTCATGTCTACATTCACAATATGAAAAAATAATAATCGATAACACAATTATCCTACATTAAGAAAACAACAAAAGCAAACTAAAGATCATTGAGACAATAAACATTAAAAATATTTAGCCGTCAATTAATGGAATTAGCTATGAATACTGTAGTAATGTTCAAAAAGGTTTATAAAAAGAACAGTTTTTCATGCTTTAACACCTGCATGACCATGGCATTACAACATAAAAAATTTATTTTGGATAATTTTCACGTTTTAATGAACGCTAAGCAATTTGTTAACCGTTATATTTGAAGCAAGAAGAAAATTTACAGTAATTTTTAGCAACAGAGTTTTGCGATTATTTTTGTTACCACAAATCTAACGCCTGAAAAATGATCTCGGAACGAGATTGAAAGAAGTTGGGAATATCGAATAATAAAATCACCTGTCAAAGCTCAATTCTTACATCGTTCAATTATAATACTCGAAAGATCATCCGTGAGTATGAACATATTTTATTAAAAATAAGCAGATACGATGTTTGAAATTTATTTAATCTTTTGTGGGGCTGATCATGTATGGAATTGGTTGATTATTCTTTTTGTTTATTATTGGATTCTTTTTCTTTTTGACTATTCTTTTTAATTTTTATTGTGTAGTTGTTCGATTCTATTTTTAGTGCATGCATCACTGTGTGTTTAATTGGGTTGGAGTCTTTTGTTGTATTGACCTCTTTTTTATTTGTTTGGCTCCTTTTAAATGGTTTGGCATGTTTTTCTAGGTGACAGTTTTTTTTCTGGGCCATGGTTGGGTGTTTTTGTGTATATTTTTGTTTGTTGAGCTTTAAGTATGTTTTTTTTACTTTTACTTTTAATTTTTATTTATTTTTTGTTCAGTCGTTGCATTATGTTTTCGTTTTTGTCATGATTTGGTGTTTGTATATACTTTTATTTTTCATATTTATAATATGTGTATAATTTGTTTTCATTTATTATTTTCTATTTATTATCGTCATTTAGTGTTTGAATTTATATTAGACGTTTTTTTTAGTTTTTCATATTTCTTCATTTGTATTGTTTGTGTTCCATACTTGTTTGATTTTGCTGATATTTATTGATTTGTCAGTTACAACATGCAACAAAATTGATCAGTGTAATCAATTTCTATAAAATGATATATCATTATTATTTAAGTTATACCTCGTGAACAACACACATATATACAATATTAATGTTTAAATATTACGCGCACACACACACACACACACACACACACACACACACACACACACACACACACACAGCCGCTTAATTTCTCCCACCCTCATTTTGATATCTTCCACTTATATTTGCCTTTTTCTAGTCATTTGTCTTCACTGTCAGTTTGTCGTCGTTCGATCTTAGTCGGCGCCAAAATTTTAAACTTAATTAATCTGAAATTTATTTTTCCTAATATAATCAATTGATTTTTACACTACAGAATAATTAAAATAACATCCCCCTTATATATATATATATATATATATATATATATATATATATATATATATCGCTCATTCACTAATGAATTAGAGCCCTCTGGCTATTGGGCGTGTATTATGACAGTATACATGCTAAAAAGTCTGCCGTCTTCTATCGTGCGCCCATAGCCCAGAAGTAGAACCGCCGACTGACGCCACTTCCGTCGGGTTTCAATCCTGGGTTAAAAGCAATCGGAGTCTAACCGTACTGATGTGCTGCAAAACAGATCTGTCTGCGGATGACTATATGTATGTTTTTTGGTGGGGATATTTTGAAGATCAACTCTTGTATCACTTAGGTCCTCTTCGATACAAAACTGGCGTCATTAACAATTTCTTCCCGACAGCCTACGAGAATTCATCTTCCCAATCGCTTTTCTTTAAAGAACTAAGCAATTTAAAACAAGTGCTTGTCAACAACGGTTTTCCAAATTATTTACGTGGCTACCATATCAAACTCTCCCCTTCGTAAACTAAGCAACGGTAACTACAAACACGTGAACAAATTTTTAAAAAAATCATTTTATTAAAACATCAATTGTATAATAACTAGACAGGACGAATCTTCACTTCCCAATGTTATCCGTTATTATGACACACTAACCTATTCAAGCAAACAAACATTGTATAATAACTAGACAGGACGAATCTTCACTTCCCAATGTTATCCGTTATTATGACACACTAACCTATTCAAGCAAACAAACATTGTATAATAACTAGACAGGACGAATCTTCATTTCCCAATGTTATCCGTTATTATGACACACTAACCTATTCAAGCAAACAAACATTGTATAATAACTAGACAGGACGAATCTTCACTTCCCAATGTTATCCGTTATTATGACACACTAACCTATTCAAGCAAACAAACATTGTATAATAACTAGACAGGACGAATCTTCACTTCCCAATGTTATCCGTTATTATGACACACTAACCTATTCAAGCAAACAAACATTGTATAATAACTAGACAGGACGAATCTTCATTTCCCAATGTTATCCGTTATTATGACACACTAACCTATTCAAGCAAACAAACATTGTATAATAACTAGACAGGACGAATCTTCACTTCCCAATGTTATCCGTTATTATGACACACTAACCTATTCAAACAAACAAACAAAAAGAAATTAAATTATCTATTATAAAAAATTCAAAACTTCCAACTTCATCGCCAATAACATTAATTCACCTGCAAAATCTAAATTGCAGAGAACAAGTGTCATTTACGAATTTATATGACGTTTGAAGAACTGTGTTCCTCAAATATCAAAATCCGTAAACAATTACATTCGTTACACCACCATAAAATTGACAAGAAGATTGTCATTGTACATTTCTCACAACAGTTCCATCTGTCCTCATTTAAATAAACAACGAGATCTTTGGACAGTTCTTATATAGTTTGAGTTCTGAAAAAATTCATAAGAACACATGAAAAACTACAAAAAAAAACATAAGTAAACATACATTGTCTATCAGTTTTTAATGAAACTTGCAAATATATGTATTGGCCAACTTTCCCTGAAGATCCAATTTGGTGAAACCTTGGTAGGTTTGTTGGCTCTCTAGGTTAGCTATTTACTTTGTTTGTTCTACTTGTGTATTGAGCGCTTTACGTGTTAGGTTGCTCGTTTCGGGGTTTTTTTTCGACTAGTACTTGGACTAATGTTCAAGTGCTTAGTTCGTTTCTTTTTCTGTTACCATTTTTCCCCTCCGCGTTTGTACTCGGTGGATTTATCGAGACGTGTTCAACGACAAATTTACAGTTATTATATATATATATATATATATATATATATATATATATATATATAGTAAGCCTCTTGGTCAGGGTAGACCATGGGTAGCATCTTAGTTGTTTGCTTGGCTGGATCACCGGCGTCTGTGTCTGTAGACGTCAATGTGGGTGTCACAGTCCCTATGTCAGAGGATGCATTTATATGTTTCTGATCTGTCAGAGATGTCATTTTGCTTTCTTAGAACTCGTTTCTCGATGTCGGCTGGTGTCAGCTCTCAATACAGGAGTCTTTTTGGGATGTGACTGTCTGTCATGCGGTAGACATGGCCTAGCCAGCAGATTCTGCGCTGTTTGAGTGTGAACATGGTGGGTAGATCCGTTCGAGACAGGACCTCAGTGTTGGGCAACTTGTCTTGCCATGAGATTCCCAATATGCGTCGGATACTTCTCACGTGGAAGGTGTTCAGACGCCTCTCATACCTGGTGTGCATGGTCCATGTCTCGCTGACGTGTAACAGTGTACTGATGACAGACGTTGTACACTGCCATCTTTGTCTTCACTGCCAGCTTGTCGTTGGTCCAAACACGTGTTGTGATGTGCGCAAGAGTTGTGGATGCCTTCCCAATTCTCTTTTCGAGCTCTATGTCCAGAGAGAAGTTGTCAGTGAAGTCGGAGCCAAGGTAGGTAAACTGATGACCGCATTCTGCTCAAAATCATTGATGGTGATGACCGATGGTGCTGTGGTACCTTGACACGGGACGCTTGTTTATTTATTTATTTTTTTCAAGCTACTGGTCATCCCAAAGTTTCTGCAAGCTTCAGAGAAATGATCCATAAGTGATTTATGTTCCCGCTGTGTGTGGGATGCTAATGCTGCATATAAACAGCATTACTCTGATATGGACTTTTCGTACTTTGCACCACGCCAAAGTTCCCTCATAGTTTTCTAAGCGTAGTTTGATGTAGAAGAAGGCCGAATGTGTTGAGCAACCGGTGGCAGTCAAACTCACTAGTAAATTGCTATTCATCTACTAAGACAAGTTTGATAACAATTACACCACGTCGAAGTACCCAAATATGATTTACATTAACAGACAAATTGACTCGTTGCCTTAAATAATGATTACGGTACTAACCTGTATCGATGTTAGTTTTGACTAAGGGCCTTTGAAATGTAGTCTTGTGTGAGTTTAACTTAATCGTAATAGGTGGATTCACAAACGGAATGATGTGGTAGAATCAATTAATATGAAAAGAAGCGCCTGACACAACTTACACTTGTAGTGTAAACAGTAAAGGTCAATGGTTTGACCAATTATTTTTTAAGTTAACTCGGTGCATCTGCGTCCTGTTTTCGTTTCGACCGATAAACCGAGACGTATTGTTTGATGATTTTATGTGAACTGTTGGTGTTTCTCACTTTGTTAGTAGTTTCTGGACAGGTGTTGAAATTGATCTCAAAACAGGAGCAAGAAAAAGAGATGATTGCCGCCAGGTTTAAGTAAGTATCTGCTACAACTCTCGTGTAGTCGTTAAAATGGATTTCAAAATTTCCTGAAGTTTCGAAATATAAAAAGCATCTAAATTAATATGAGAAGCATGATTAATTTTCTGCCATAATTTAAGAAGATTATCTGTTTATACTATTACTAGATTTCTATAATGTTCATTCTATGCAATTTAATCACGGACCAAAACAAACTCGACATGTGATTGATATATTGAACGAGTGATGAAAATTCAAAGGGTAGTTAATGAGATGAAATATATGATTTACGCAAAATTAAGAACTTAAACAAAATATTTGTAATGTTCATAAAAAGAAAACTGAAAGTTTTCGAGTACGAATACTTCGGTCTATGCATCAGGTTTAAGAAATTGACCAAATATTTGATTGTTTACTTATATACCGAACGGACTCAATCGAATAAACTGAATTATGGGTAGAGTCTCATAACACTACGAATAGATACAAGACCTAAACATTAACTTCAAATCTCGTATCCTGTTCTCCAGACAAATAGAATGAAAAAGAGGTCTTCTTAAAAAAGATAGGAACGAAGGGAACACTTATACTTTAAATGAAGTGGAGTAAGTTGCAAATGTTGGAACGCAAACAAGCTCGTCAGATTGAGACTTGCATATGGATGCCACGTTCAGAAATATTTAAACTAACGGTTTCAGATAACTGCTTTCTCCGATCAATAGTTAAATAATGGCTTAGAGCAAAATAAACATGTTGCTCTTAGAGAAGACCATCCTTCGTTTAAACTTGTTGACTGGCCCGGAAGAATCGCCAACAAATAACATTACCAGACAACATTATCCATCAATTGATAACATTCACCAACTGCAACAACTAAAATGAATAGCAATTTCAACTCGAAGAGAAGATAATGACATTATCAAGACGTTGACGTTTTATTCTCGTTCAAACATAAAATTAAGAAGGAATCCTCCAGCTATACTAGAAAGAGGGTCTAGCAGTTAGTAGAACTTCAGGACGTAGGTGATCGTAGACTTCCCCATCTCCATATTACTTGTAGCTCTTTAAACCCAATCCCAAACACAGCTTCTCCATCCATCAGCTCAGGTCCACCCAGTAGATGGACGGCGGGGAAGAGTTTGGAGACCCAAGGACTTAATCTTTTGAAAAATTACTTTTTAGACAAAGATTTTATAAATTTCAGCCCACGGTACAACAAATGGTCAATCAAAGAAGTCTCTTTATTTCTTTCTCTCTCTCTTTCTCTCTCTCTCTCTTTCTCACTCTCTCTCTCTCTCTATATATATATATATATATACATATGTGTGTGTGTGTGTGTGTGTGTGTGTGTGTGTGTGTGTGAAAGCACGCATATATCAATTTAATATAATCGAAAGTTAGTAGTAATTTTCTGTTATGCAGCAAAAGTTCTTGATATAAATGAATATTTCACATATAAAATTTTTAATTATGTGAGAAACCTGATTTATATGTACACACACACACACACACACACACACACACACACACACACACATACATATATATATATATATATATATATATATATATATATATATATATTCTAAACATATGCTGTTAAATATAAGAGACAATGAATGTCTTTTATGTTTAATCATGAGCCGTTCTAAACGTCGTATTTTGGCTTTAATTTCATTTGAAAATAAAGACAATATGCTCCAAAATTTGGATAATTTTTTATTGATTTGCTTCTAAGCTTTCGGCTCATATGAGCCATTTTCAGAGAGGTTATTTAGACTGAAATACCATAACATCCACCATTACCGACGATTATATTTTGTGTTGACATAAAACTCCGCTTGGCAACGGCAATAGTTACCAAAAATAATAAACGCAGTTCTCAAATGTGAGCCGAAAGCTTAGAAGCAAATCAATAAAAAATTATCCAAATGTTGGAGAATTTTTCTCTTTGTTTTCAACTAAAATTAAAGCCAAAATGCGACGTTTAAAACGGCTCATGATTAAACATAATAGACATTCATTGTCTCTTATATTTAGCAGCATATGTTTAGAAAATTCTTTGCTGCCTCGATGCACTACACACACACACACACACACACACATATATATATATATATATATATATATAAATTAAAGAAAATTTTCAAAATTCAATAATGTCGAATGCACCTATGATATGGTTTAAAAATGAGTAGTTTTCTAAAAGGCATAGATTACATTTATCACCTTTTACAAGGTTTTTATTTAGCTACGATATTCACGGTAATATTTGAGTTGTTGTTGTTTTTTAGTTACCAATAATGTATAAATAAAGCAGTAATTTTATTTCTGTTTTTAATTTTAACTTTAAAAAGTATTTTAACCCATCTACCTTCCTCTCCCAATCTTCTTTAAGTGTCTATCTTTATAAAATATGGATTCCTAAACCCCCTTTTTTTTCTTTGTTAACATATATATATATATTTTTTAATAATTTTAAATTTATAATTTTCTGTAATTGTTATTTAGCCCGTCTATACCTAAAACTATTTTTAATTAAATAAACTTAATTAAAGATTTTTAAAATTTTATATTTAAATTTATTTTTCCCCCTAAATATACCTTAAGTTTCCAAATCCCTAACCTTTTTAAACATTTAAAGTTAAACGTATTTGCCACGTATCGAGCATTTTCTATTTGATATTTGATATTCCCTCCTTTTCCTTCTTTCCCTTATGTTTTCTCTATACACTCTTTATATTCCGCCCCTTCCTTTCCTGTTCTGTTTTGTTTAACCCAATTCTCAACTTAACGACCTCCTAATTCCTTAACTCTTTACGTCTATCAAGATAAACATGCCAACCTCCCCCATCCCTTCACTTACAAAGAAAAAAACAAAAATAGACTGAACTTAAAAGAATTTTTGTGACGTATATTTCTCAAAACTTGACGGTTATTTATTTTGTCCTCTTTTTTATCCCATTTTTTCTTCAATTTAAAATAAAACTCTGTCGCTGAGGAGATGTGAATTCTCTATTAGAGATTTCATGTCGAAATGTGAATTCGACGTTTTTGAATTTTGAAAATTTTCTTTAATTTATATTGGCTCTTAAGTACATTGAGCTCTCGTCCTGCATCATTTCTTAATATTAATTTTTTTAAAATTTTAATTAGGATCAGATTCTTAGAGTTTACCTTCCTACTTTTCCATTTCGGATTATATATATATATATATATATATATATATATATATATATATATATAAAGAAACAGGTAGCGCTTTACATTTCAAAAATATTATATATTATATTACACCGTACTAAGAATAATCTAAAATTATGTGTCCATTACAAACCAACGAATAAAATAAAATCCTTTAATTATCCCCTCACCATGACAACAAAATAAAATCCAGAATAATTATTGAATTCTATCTAAAAGCACTTAGAATATCTAGCCTCAATTACTCTCAGTAACCACTTTCCACTTAGAGGATTGATTAGGATGAACTTATTTCGCTCTCTCGCTCTCTCTCTCTCTCTCTCTCTATATATATATATATATATATATATATATAGAATCCGGTGTAGATATAGAAGGATCCAAAGGAGTATCCTGCATATACAGTGGTAGGATAACTCTCTAAGAGAGCTCTAAATATATATGTATATAAATACATATAGAGTAAATATAAGAAAAATTAAGGCAGACAAGTTATTTCATGGTAAATCGGAAGTATTTACCAGGAAATAACGATTTACCATGAAATAACGTGTTTGCCTTAATGTTTGTCCTATATATATATATATGTGTGTGTGTGTGTGTGTGTGTGTGTATAGTTTAAACTTTGCTATACATTTCTAGTCGAAATCATAATACAAAAAGGTTACAAAAATACATTACTGATGTCTTAATGAAAATATTTATGCAAAGTCTTTAGATTTAATAAGAAAATATAGTTTATCAATAAACAAATGGAAAGTATAAGATTTTAATTGAGTAATTTAAACAAACATTGAAAAAGTAAATCTTTTGGTTGGTAATAAAGAAAATATCATGTAGATAAATTTAGAAAATATAGAAAAAAAGTAAGTCACAATGTTAATTTAATATTCAGTATATTCTCGATTTTTGCAAACTACTTCGAAAATTCGCTTAGGCATACTCATTATTACCTTCTCCATGAGGGTTCTTGGTATGCTTGTCCAAGATACATAAACTGCGATTTATGTTTATAAACATCCTTTGCCACCCATCTCTGAACATCCTCAATTAGGTTTAGACTTAGTGAGCATGGTTTTCTTCTTCTTCAATGTATCCTGTCCTTTCAGGACGTAGGCGATCATGGTTCTCCACCTCTCCCTATCCCTTGTGGCCCTTAGTATGTTTGTTCCTGTTACAACTCGCAATCCCCGTTCCGTCATCCACCTGATCAGGGCCTGCAAATATGTTATCCGCTGCCTTCCTCTGTCTCTTTTTCCTTCTATCTGACCAGTCAGTATCAGGTTCTCTAAGCTCTCCTTCTTCACTGCATGTCCCAGGAACTTCAGTTGTCTCTTCCTGATGCTCAATATTAATTTCCTTTTTGTTGTTATTCTTTCCAACACCTCATCGTTGCTTGCATACTCAGTCCACGATATCCGCAGATGGTAGATAGCTCAAAACTTCACGTTGTTTTCCATGAAAAAACACCTTAGAGCTTGAAGCGTTGTGAGTTGCGGCATTGTCCGGCTGCAAAATCCGGTTTTCTCCACATATTCCAGGGTCTTCGGTAATTAGCGATGTATTTCTTAGCATGTAACTAGCAGCTATTTTATCTCCTGTAACACAAGAGTTCCATTGTAAGAAAATGAACCCCAGACGGTAATTCATCCATGTCTAGTGTGTCGTGTTGAGGAAATTTCTCTTGGGACATCTTTTTCCTGCCAATAATGCTGAAAACCGCCTGGGACATTAACGCTGAATTTTTTCTCTTCTGAAAACAACAAAATTTCTTCTAGTTATCCTTATCTCAAATTTGATAATCGGAAGCAAATTGTAAACGGGAGGTTTTATGGCAAGGAAGAAGAAAAGGTTCTTCACGTTGTTAAACCCATTCTTATTTAGATTTCTATCAAATTGTTCGAGAGCTGCATTCAGCATCTGTATTCGATTTTATCTGATTTGATGTTAGGCTTGAATCTCTCTTAACTTTTCAGCTAATGCGTTTGTCTTGAGACAGCTAGATTTTATTGGGGCGACCGTTTAATTTTTTAGAAGCATACGCCTCCGGATTTTAAATGAAGTTCGCAATGATAGTTCTGCTATGGCCAATTTTATTTAAAAACGTCTTTGAAATTCAACAATCTTTTTCTTTTCAAATTTTGTTAAAATTTTACTCTTAGCCATATAAAAATTAAACATTTAATGCTGGAAATGAAATAAGATGTCTAGGAGCCTGAAGTTGTAAGCAGACTGACTACTTTTAAAATTTTTGTCCAGTAATTTCTTTTATACATAGTCTTATATTTATAACTATAACAGACCAAAAATTACTTATTCAATGTTTGTTTAAATCTAATCTAAACTTATTTATAAATGGAACTTTGTCTGTGTGTGTGTGTGTGTGTGTGTGTGTGTGTGTCTGTCTGTCTGTCTGTGTGCCCGTTACCTATAGACTCCGAAACAGCTGAACCGATTTTCTTGAAAATTTACACAGTTGTACTATAAGCGTCTGCGAGTGTTCTTAGTTAGGTTTTGTGTCGAGGTACCCCCGATAAATATCGAAAATCGATAATCGGAAAAATTGGGTTATAGAAGGAGTGGTCCGATTTTAATCAAATTTGATACACTCATAGACAAAGACATAAGAAACGATATTCAGAAGTTTCAAGGTTGCAGTTCTTACAATAGTGCAGAAATCGATAATATATATATATATATATATATATATATATATATATATATATATATATATATATAAGGCAAGATGTTTGTGTGTGTATCTGTTTATCTGCCTGTATGTTTGCGTTTTTTGGCCCTTTTATTTTAGTTTTTGCTTCGAGTTTTGGCTCTAAGTGGGTATAATTGTAGTTCTTAGTTTCAGCTATGATACCATTTACTCAGAGGACTTATTTAGCTTTCAAAATTCAGTTTACGACGAAAAAAATTATTTGATATCGATACAAGGAAAAATCAAAATTTAACTTACATCCATTCATTTTTCTTTCAGTCTACGGTTTTGCTTTAACTGGAAACAACTATTGCTTTTTAGTCTTTCGTGCCAACGTCCAAAGAGTCTGAGCTCCAGGACCATGGATTATTTTTAATGCTTTCATTACACCCGAGTAACGCCAGGCTATACTGCTAGTTAATCAATAAAAAGCTAAAAAAATTAATTGTTTCTTGATAAACTACATTTTCTATTTAAATGTAAATATTTTGCAAATATGTTTTGATTAACGTTACAGTATTATATTTTTTAATCCTTTTGTATCTGGTCTTAATATTTTGACCAGGCGTGTATTTATTGGGTAAAACTGTTCAATATTAAAGACCAAGACTTATAGATAGACAGTTCACGGTGCTTGTCCGTTTTATTCCCCAAAGTGATTTTCAGTTGGTGCATGCCGAATACGCATTTTATTATTGTCATAAGTATCGTGGGCATACTAACTCGCTTTAGATAGTCTGAAAAGTACTTTAATACGTGTGCATCATGTGTTAATTACTTTATCTGGACAGTCACTCACGCTCTTTATATGATGGGATCATGTTATTCTCAACAGACTGAACTAGGCCAGTACTTAGTGACATGAAATTTCCTGTTAGCATAAGCATCGACTCCGAACAACTTCATAGATCAACTCTCCAAAGATGACATAACGTCCACAATTCAAAAACATCTGTATCACCTTCCTGACAATTCTACCATGTTGAGATTTGAACCCTGGTTTCATAGACAGAAAGTAAATATTTACATACATACATACATACATACAGGGTGACCCCATAAACAATCCAATCAAATCAAAGGTGATGGAAGAAAAATATTTTATTCAAAGTGATTGAAACCTTAAAACAGGCCATTTAAGAAACAATGATAGAATTTTCATATTTTCAAAAGTACGTCCTGTAGATGGCGTCCTCCTGTACGAATGCATTTTTGAAATCTGTTGTTGAGACAGTGACAGTGACTGAGATGCCCTGTTCATTTTTTTCATCCTTCATGAGGATTTGTGTTTGCCCAATAACGGTAGGTCTGCTTATTCACGTAACCTGTGATATGAAAATGGTCCTCATCTGACATCCATAACTTGCTTAGAAATTCATCTTGATCCATGGTTACTGAAATGGCAGAATATTTACTTCGTGCGGCCACTTTTTCGCAGTGCTGCCACTTGATCATGTCTGCCAATACATACTTAAAAAATTCCAGGTTTTCGGGTCACCCTATACGTAAATAAATACATACGTACATACATACATTGACCTCAACTACAGATAAGACAATGAAACCTTTTTGTATTTTTAACAGGGAGGAGCAATCTGGATTTCTATGAATTATTAAAAGCATTACCTTAATCTCCATTTTTACATTTGAAAAGGAAAACATTGTACATTTGCCTTTTGTGGACGTTTTTGTTACGCAGATTAAACTCATACTTATGTGGAATGCAATTTACGCTTTTGTTGAAATTTACACTTTTTTTCTCACAAAAACAAAAAGTTCATTTAATTAATCATGCACTAATTATTTGATTCTAATCTAAATTGAATTCTTCAATCGAGTTTATTATGAAGGTTCTATTGAATAAAAACTGTATCTTATGTAAACTAGTCTTATGTTGAAACTACACAGTTTAAACACCGACATTTTATGGTCTGAATAGTGTCCTGTCTATTTGCGGTTTACTTGATTTAGCGTAGTTAGGATTAAACTTGTTAGGCAAATCGCTCAAAGTTTTATTTATTTATTTTATTCTATTTATTTCTGTGTTTCTAGATATCTACCTTGTCATGAGACAATGTTGGATCATAGTTGTGAAAATTATTTTCATTTAAATATAAGAAACAATACATTTGCTACTTAAATAAATATTTAAACATAATTGAAAATAAAAATTATCTAATAACCGAAATTAAGAATTCGGACAATAACAAATGTAATTGTAGAAATTTTAGAGAGTTTCATTGGAAAACAGATGCCTTACAGAATCAATCGTCTATCAATGTAAAATTTCATCTGTGGAAAACCCTAATAATGTAAAAATGTATGTGAATAATATTAAGAACTCTCTGAAAAAACGATTTTATTAACCCACGTCTTCATTTAAAAATAATAAGTACATAAATAGAACATCCCTATCGAAATATAATTGGTAGCTAAAGGAAACAAATAAAACACCCACATTAAAATGGATAATTTAAAAAAAAGATAGAACATGTAAGTCTTTAAACGGCCCATGACCTTTGTGTCAATATGAAAATCTATATATTATTAAATTTCTTAAGAATAAAAACCTATTAAATAGACGTAATGAAAAAAATGTCATATGTAAAGATTGAATATGAATAAAAACAAAAACCTTTATGTTTCTTAACTTGCATATATCTAATAATTTGTTTTCGAATATATATATATATATTGTAATAATAAAATAGATATTTATAAGATTGTATTATGATCTTGAGAATTGTATTAGAATATAATATTAATAAAACAGATTTTATATAAAAAAATAAAATGAATTTTTAAAAAATTATTCAATTAATAAATGGATATTAAAAATGCTATTTATAAATTAAAAGTGTTGAAAAATTAGAATAAAATGCATTCTGAATCGAAATTTAAATAGTATATTCTACTCAAAAATCCCTTTAAGTTAAATCAAAAATATAAAATGTTTTCTTTGCGCCTTTCTTCATCACTTTTTTTTGTTTTAGAAAATGTTGGGATATGGAGAAAGCTGAAAGAAAACTTTTGTAACAATAATGAGCATATCAACAGAAATAGGGTCTAGATAGGGGTTTTAAAAATTGACACTTTTGCTGTTAGGATTGAATGAAGAAATCGTGTATTCCTTAAAAATATAATTTTTTTCAAATTTAATGTGAATCTCTACTCTGATTAGTTAAATTGAACACGCATATGAATTTTTATGCCTTTCCATAAATAACAAATGTATTTTTTCTTATTTTTAAATGAAAGTCATTTTCACAAATATGATCTAACATTGCCTGATGACGAGATAGAAATCTCGAAACAGAAATTTCCGTGTCGAAATGTCTTTTTAATTAAAAAGCAAATTTAATATGATTTTACACACACACACACACACACACACACACACACACACACACACACACACATATATATATATATATATATATATATTTATTTATATATATATATATATATTAATTATAAATTATATTTTAGAAAATGTACATAAGTGTTTATAAATATCCATTACAAAGGTACAATGTTGAAACAAATGTACCTTTGTAACGGATATTTATTAAAAAATATGTACATGTACTAAAATATAATTTATAATTAATATTCAAAGCTCTATATATTATATATCGAGCACTGTTTTAAATTAATGTTTTGAACGTTGTAAATATTCTTTCTCCGTTCTACATACAATCGGATATATATATATATGAATTTTTTTTAGAAACTAAATTATATAAGAATTGTTCAAAGGTTTTGCACTTTCCAGTGGTTTCGTGTATACTTCTAGCCATTAACAGGAATTAAATTTGTTTTACTTGTAAATAATCATATTTCAAGTTTTTGTATATAGTGTTATGTGTATGATAAGTTGTGTACACGGCAAGCACATTGTTATCATGTTCATAACTGATGTTATTAAGTGTAAATATCTCATTTTTATTAGTAATGCTTTCATTATTTTAATCTTCTTTTGCAGGTGGATGACGCTATTATGTATGAATTAATAACAAGTATATCACAGATAGGTTCTGTAAGATCTCGATGTGTGTTTGAATGAGATCAGATGGAACTGTTGTAGGAAAGGTGCAATGATAATCTTCTCGTCAATTTTGTGGTGGTGTAGACAATATAATTGTTTACGGATTTTGATAGTTGAGGAACAGACTTCTTTAAAGGACAAATAAATTTGTAAACGACACTGCTTCTCTGCAATTTAAATATTGCAGGTGAATTATTGACGATGAAGTTGGCATTTCTGAATTTTTTACAATAGATAATTAATTTAATTTTTTTGTTTGATCGGTGTTACATAATTACGGATGATATTGCGAAGTGAAGATTCGTACTGTCTGTAGTTAGTGTTCATTTCATTTTGGTAAAAAATATTAATGATTTTGTCCACGTGTTTATAGTTGCCATTGTTTAATTTACGAAAGAAATGTTTGACAATGCAGTCAAGTAATTAATCTGGAAAGCCGTTGTTGACAAGCACTTTTTTTTTCAAAATGTGTAGTTCTTTCAAGAAAAGCGGTTGGTAAGATGAGTTATCGTGCGCTCTCGTGAGAAAATTATTAATAACGTCAATTTTGTATCGGAGATGACATTTACTAATAAAATTAAGAATTTTTGCTTGTGGGTTTTCTATATACTGATGTAGTGAAAGCATTATTACGAGAATCTACAAGAACATCTGCAAATGAGAGTTTGTTTTTTGGCTAAGCTCATATGTGAAGTTGATAACAGAATTTTCTTCAAAAGTAGTTTTAAAATCATCAATTTCTTTTTTGTTGTTAGCTAAAAGGAAAATATCATTCACGTATCAAAAATATACTTTTGGTTTGGGAACTTTTTAAAAAACTGTTTTCAATATGGTACATATAAAAACCTTCGATAAGAATGGACCAAGAGGTTTTCTCATACTTACACCATTAGTTTGTGCGTAAATAATGGTAGTTGACTGCAAGCTAAAGTTTTTGAGAATATTGGAATTGATAAATGGGACGGGATTGAATTATGTTTATATACGGAGTTAATTATTATGCCAATAGTTTCAGCAACAGGTACAGTTATAATTAGATTTTCGATATTAAGCGATGCAAAGGTGCCATATATATAGTGTGAAGAAAAATCAAGACATAATTAAACGAGTATAAATCCAGAATTGGTTTCAGCAAAGTAAAGAAAAGTCCTTACAATTGTCTCGTTTTTCTTTACGTTGCTGAAATAAATTTTTGATTGGTAACCGTTTAATTATGTCTATGAGTTTCTGTCTCAATATATTTGCTCTGGATAATATCCATCGAGCTCTCTCTTTTAATTTTAACTTATATTAATTAGATAAAACGTTTTGGATTATTCTCTTCACCTTTAAGGATTGCCATTCTCTTCTATTTCAAATCTCCGAGATCGCACGGCCTTTCAACGGGTGAAACTAATACTGCTTCTTCGGTGATCGTAATCGTTCTGATAAATTAATTTATTTGTTTGAGTGTGTTGTGTGCAAAAACAACGAAAGAAGTGGTTGCAAAAAGTAAAAGAAAAAGGAAGAATGAAAAAAAGATGAGAAGAAGGAAAAAAAGGAAGAAGTGGAAAGAGAGAAAAAGGAAGGAAAATGTGTGTCGAATTGGCAGAGAGAAGGGAACGCTAGTAAATATGTGTTGAAGTAATCGAGTTAGATACATTAAGAAAAAGATAAAAAATGTATTTAAGAAAACAAGATGTCGAGTTTTGCTTGGGCTTTTTAAATTTTTTCAAATTCTTTTCCGTTTCAATCAAAAGGTTGGCCTAAATAATGTTATGATCAAAGTAATTTATGGTAAAAAATTTCGCCGGGAATAAAAAAAGAAGAAAACTGTGGAGTTAATACTTAGTATAAAAAAATTATATTGATATAAAGCAAAAAAAAAAACTGCTATGAGTAATATTAAAATTTAGATTTAAATTAAATTTGAGATGGCATAAATACTTACATAAACCTTATATTTAAAGTCGGATGAAATGAAAAAAATTATATATATATATACATACATATATATATATATAAAGTGAAATTGTAAAAATTATACTCGTGTCGAAAAACCTTCCTCGAAAACTATTGGTAATATACGCGCTAAAAAGTCTGCCTTCTTCTACCGAGCGCCCGTAGCCCAGAGGTAGAATCACCGTCTGATGCCTATTCTTTCGGGTTTCAATCCTGGGTAAAAAGCAATCGGCTATCTAACCGTACTGATGAGCTGTGATACAGCGAAACAAATCTGTCTGCGGATGACTATATATATATATATATATATATATATATATATATATATATATATATATGTATATATATATACAACGGGGGATGTTATTTAATTATTCTTTACTGTAAAGGCAATAAGAGAAAATAAATCGATTATATTAGGGGAAATAAAGTTGAGATTAAGTTTAAAATTCTGGCGCCGACTAATATCGAACGATTAGAATAGAAAAAGGGAAATACGTGTGGGAGAAATCGAAAGCAAATGGGGGTGGTAGAAATCGAACCGTTTGTGTGTGTGTAATATTAAAGCATTAATATTGCATATATATGTGTTGTTCCTAAAGTATAACTAAAATAATAACGATATATCATTTTATAGATAATTGATTATACCAATCAATGTTGTAGCATTTTGTACCTGAATAGTCTGCTGTATGTATTGGGAAATTTTATTAAAATTTCACAATAGCTTTTTCAATTAGGGCTTTTTTACGTCATTATTAGTAGAAAATACAAAGGTTGTATTCCATGCCCATTCCTATATCGATCGGCGCATATAAACAAATATATGCCTATTATATTCTGTGTGTAAAAACTAATAAACATTCGTAATACATTATAAGAACATTATTAAATTAATTCAAATATGCCTACTCAACACCTGTTTTAAGCTAATTACTCTTAACTTTCACGCAGTATAGTAACTATAAAATTCAATGGAACAATAACTTTCCTTTTCCGTTTTTGGCATTAATGATTGATTTTGTATTCAAAATATATTTTATGGAAGAGATGTTTACTTTTAATGTAAATAAGTAACATATATTGAAATCGTAAAATAATTCATTTATATACTTTAAATCAGGATATATTTTTATTCAAGTGTTTTGGTTCTTTTCATTCATTTTCGGGCCGAAAATTTTTATAGATATGAAATAATAATAATTAAAAAAATTACAATTATTACCTTTATATTAAAACACCTGTTTTAAGCCATTACTTTAATTTTTTTTTTTAATGGCATTACTATGAAGCCCAGTAAAACAACAAAGCTTATTTGGATGTCTCTAAATAAAATTATAAATAATCATAAAACATATAAAATTGATATCTCATCAAATTGTATAATGAAGAGATCGCATTTATTTTGGGTCACTGTATACACTAAGCAAACGTCGACAAGTGTCCATAGGGGAATTCGTCCTCAGGTTAAAATATTCATTGATATTTTGTGCATAATTCATGCCCTGCCCTAATTTGACAGACGTTGTAAAATGTTCAGCTTAGGATATAGTTAATAATTCTTCTTATAAAACTAGTGATTAACTTATATCCTTTCCTTAATTTTGTATTCAGTTCTTCAATATGGCAGTGAATGCTGGACAATATCACCAAGGATGAAGGAAAAACTTGAAGCAACTGAAATGTGGTTCAACAGAAGGGTGCTGCGAATATCATGGATCAAGCATGTGAGCAATGATGAGGTTTTGGAAATGATGGAAACGAAGAGAAAATTAATACTGAGCATCAGGAAGAGACAGCTGAAGTTTCTGGGACAGGCAATGAGGAATGAGGGTTTGGAGAACCTAATACTAACAGGCCAGATAGAGGGAAAAAGAGACAGGGGAAAACAACGGATAACATATTTGAAGGAGCTAATCAAGTGGATGATGGAACGAGTGTTGCATGGTGTAACAGGAGAAGGCGTGCTAAGAGCCACCAGGGATAGGGAGATGTGGAAAGTCATGATCGCTTCCATCCTGAAAGGACAGGGCACACAGAAGAAGAAAAAGATATAAATAATATTAATTTAATAAATTTTAAGATTGCTATATGTTAAGAATAAATGAAAAATTGACAAAAAATTGTACTCTAAGTAAAAACAAATAGTTCAATAATATCAAAAGTCTCTTTAAGTCATGTCTAAAATAAAGCCAAAAATATATACAACTTGCTGGAGTTGAGCAGTCCAACAGTAAATATGAGATTTTCTTAGACGTTTAAGAATTCTCCACATCCCTAACATCTAACCTATATTTTAATTTTCGCCTCCTTCATGATTAGTTAAATTAAACACACTCGATCAAAATTTTCTGTCTCTCCATCCATATTAACTGATAAGCAACCGTATTTTTTCTATTTTCAAATGTAAATCCTTTTCACCAAACTTAATGAACATTTTCTGATGACAAGATAGATGCCTTATTTCTCGAAACATAGAAAACTCCGTGTTGCAATGTAAATTTTAAATAAAAAAATAATTATATTGCACCCTACGTTGTACTGAGCACTTTTTAAAAGTTATTTTTATGGTTTTTTAGTTTAATGTATAGTTTATATATATATATATATATATATATATATACATATATATATGTATATATATATATATATATATATATATATATATATATATATATACTTTAATTATGATTAAAATTTTCAAAGGATTTATGCATATAACGAATTTAAACATTTAGATGTTTTATCACTTTAGACGTGGGTATATTTAGTGGCTATTTATTTATTTACATCTATCGGTTGGAATGTTTGAGATTTCTTCAATTAAACTCGGGACGCTCTAATCAAATTAGCTACGATATATAAAATTCACTTTATATGCATTTGCATACGAAACTGCTGAGAGTGTACCGAGTTTAAATAAATAAAGATAGAGCCTATACGAATATGAAAATGCAATAAAAGTAACGCTCAAATTTATTTGTTGGATTATTTAAAAAATCCATCTAAATTGCAGTTTGTTTGTGGTTGGATATGAAACTGTGCAGATATGAAATAATCTGTCAGGTCTATGACGAGATCAATTTCGATTAAAAGTAGAAAATTTGTCCTTATCTTATCAGCTGCTCTTCGTGGCTACGACAGTTAGAGTTTGTCAGTCTCAACGGGGGGTTCCGTTACCCAGAGGGACACAGGTTAAAATATTGCCAGAGAGAGAGAGAGAGAGAGAGAGAGAGAGAGAGAGAGAGAGAGGAGATCAATTTTTTTTAAATATAATTTTTCGAACATAATCAATAATCCTACTGCCTACTCAAGTACTAAATTCACTAAAAATAAATTTTAAAGGTATAAAAATTTATCGGATGATTAAAAAGGATCTATTGTACATTTCAGATTTGAATAAATTAATTTATCGATATTTCAGGGTGGGTAACATGTAAAAAATTTTTTTGCCAAGATAGTCTACACAGGAAACATTTCTAAAGTAATTTAATTCATTTGTGGATAAGTCTTGGAGGGTTCAATAAGATCTAACTATTATTAAATGCAATTGCTTTTTAAGTTACAATTCCCTTTCCTTTTTTTGCGAACCCAGACGATGTCAATTTTTTCTTTTCTTGTTTATTTGATTTTATTTTGTTTTATCTTTTTATCTTTTTCTTTTTTTTCATTTTTTTTTCTTTTTTAATTTCTTTACAAATCTATTTAAAAAGTGAAAATTAGACTGATTTTTCTCCAGTTTCTGAAAGGATTTTTCTGTTGCTGAGGTGATGTGTTATCATATCGAAATGATCATCCAACATCATTGAATTAATCCTTTTTTAATTTATATATATATATATATATATATATATATATATATATATATATAACCATAATACATTTTCAGGAAATCAAAGCACCCCCATAGAATAATCATCAACCTACACAAATCCATCCAATTTCGTTTAAGTATCAACTCTAGGATTAAGGAAAGTTTTGAAAATTCTAGAATTAAATCCATTAATGCTTTAGAAAAAAGACTAAGTAGGTAGAAATAAGCAGAAATCAGAAAAAACGTAACATCATTTGATTTAACCCACCCTTCAGTAGTAATGGCCAAACAAACATTGGTAAATTCTTCCTAAATTTAATTCGCTAACAATTCTATCATTCACTAAACCATTAAAAAAATCAACCAAAACAATATTAAAGTCAGTTATATTTGAGTTAAGTATATAGAAAATATATTTCACAAATTAATAATATGAAATAAAAACAAAAAATGTTGCCCACTTAAATAATATCAGTTACACTACTGGTAACTATGATCCTTTAAAAGTAATTGCAACTTCCGAAGAAATAAGACCTGCCAATTTAAGGGCCAATGTATGTCCGAAAAAATCTGTTTATAGAGCTCGCATTCATTCGGATGATAATGATGTTAAATTTTACTTTGGTTCGTCTTCTAAGAAGTGGAAGCTAAAGTTTAGTAATCACATTTCTTTAAACAACAGTAAATAAAGTAAAATACGGCCGTATTCATATATTAATGGAAATAAAAAAACAATAATACGAACCCATTTGTTACCTAGAAAATCGTCGCTAAATTCAAACCTTACAACGGAAAAGAAGATAGACATAATTTATGCCTTTTAGAAAAACTCGTCATCTTAAACCATACAAACAACCCTAATCTACTTAACAAAAAGACGATTTATGGACCATCTAGTGTCATAAAATACTTGAATTGTTACGCCTCGATTGATAGAGATTCCTCTATATGTTTGTCTCTTTCTTTTTTCTGCCTCACGCCATTCTTTCTTTCTTTCTTTACTCCGCAAATATTACTATTCATAATTATGAATTACGCGTTTTTGATTTCATCTCTCTTAATATTTTTAATATCTTTAATTTTAAATTTAAAATTAAATTTAAATTTTCTGTTCACATGTAATTTTTGGATATTTAAATTTTTACTCCTGTTATTATAAATGCAGTAACCTAATTTTATAAGATTTAACTCTTATGAAAATGGAGTAATCTTAAATCCAAATCTATTAAACAATCAGTTTCAAATATGCGGGTGATGATTGTATAACACATAAAAGATACGCTATTAACACAGGACTATATGTATACTTATTTATCAATATATATATAGATGTTCAGTCCGGAAACGGCTAGGATAATCTAACAAGATCAACTTAATATAAAATATTAAGCGTTATATCTATATAGAGAGCTCAATGGATGTTATCCAGAGTAATATAATATTTATAAAGAAAAACACGTCATTTAAATTAATTTATAAGTCCTACCTCATTGAAGTGGCTCTGTTCATACTACACTGAGCACTGTTTTATTAACACCTGAGAATAATACTAATACTCTACATGCGCGTACCCTGATATATTTATCATTCCCGTATATATATATATATATATATATATATATATATATATATATATATATATATATATATATATATATATTGTGTATCAGGGAAACAATCACTCTTTTATGCAGGTTTCATTAAAAATGATGAAGGTATTATCATTATTTTTTTATATAATTTTTCATTTGTTTTATGATTTTGTCTTTTCAGAATTGGAACTATATAAGTGTTATCCAAAGGTTTTGTATTTCCGAGTGCTTTCGACTATACTTTTAACTATTATCAATAATTAATTTTCTTTTACTTTTAAATAAATATGTGTAAATGTTATGCATCTGGAGTCAAATCTATGTTAATTTTCGAGCAGAGTAAGCAAATTTTTACCTCGCTCATAATAAATATTATGAAGTGAAAGGATTTCTATTTTTTATTATCCATTATTTATTTTATAATTCATGTTTGATATTTAAAATAAACGAGGACTGAAGGCTTTATTTTATGTTTAAAATGGACAGGGATAGATTGTATTTATAAAAATAATAAAATACACGGGTTTAATCTATCTATCTATTTATCTCTCTCTCTCTCTCTCTCTATATATATATATATATATATATATATATATATATATATAGTTATTAAAGAACGGAGGACTCACCCCACAGGTTAAATGGAGGATCATCAAACATGCTAGTACTCCCAACAACTTCCGAAAGAGATGTAACCTATGCTTCGAGGAGAAAATAACTATAATCAAATTTTAAAACTTTAATGAACTTTTGAACTAGAGAACTGAACTAATTTTCAAATGTAGACATAAAAATAGATATAGGATCACATAATAAGATCGAAATTAAACTTAAATTTTGATTTTGAAAAAAAAATCTAGAGATTCCCGTTTAAAAATTTAAACCCCTGAAAAATTTTTTTATCATTATTGCTTTCATGGGTATTTTTATATTACTATTATTATTATTATTATTATTATTATTATTATTATTACGTCATTTTTCATCATATTTCGATTTCTGCATTGGTCTCACTACCAACCAAGTCTGCGGGGAGACCTAAGGCAGGTAGTGGCGTGTTGTTATGACTCCATTTCATGTTTTTCTATCTTCCCTATCATCCCCAGCATTACATAGATAACGTTTTCCTTAGTGTGTGGGCTGTACTTAATAAGACAATTTTTTGTATATCTCTTAAGCTGGGGTTTCCAGGGATTCTTTCAATGTGTTGTTTTGTTCCATTTTTTATCATTCCAAGTGCACCTACTATCACTGGCACAACTCTTGTTTTCAATTTCCACATTTTTTCTATTTCAATTTCCAGGTCTTTATATTTTGACAGTTTTTCAAATTCCTTGGTTGCTATGTTACAATCCGCTGGACAAGCCATATCAATTAATAGACAAGTTTTCTTCTTCTGGTTTTTAACAATAATGTCTGGCCTGTTTGCTTCAATTTTTCTGTCTGTGTAGATGGTGTAATCCCATAGAATGGTTACATCTTCTATTTCTGTAACCGGTGCTGGATGATTTTCATACCAGTGTTTGTTTACAGCTTTTCCATAATGTTTGCACATTGCCCAATGTAAATATTGCCCAACTCTATCGTGGCGATTTTTATATTCGTTTGGGGCAAGCACAGAACAGCCTGAGATTAGGTGGTCTATTGTTTCTTGGTGTTTATCACAAAACCTGCATTTTGGATCCATATTATTATGCATAATATTTGCCTGAAAGTTTCTCGTGAAAAGACTTTGGTCTTGTGCTGCAAGTATAAATCCTTCAGTTTCAGACTTTAATCCAGATGCACGTAACCATCGATGAGTATTAACTTTGTCAACATTTGATTTATTGGCACGTACTGGATATTGGCCATGCAGAGGTTTGTCTTGCCAGAACTGTTTCATCTGTTCAAGAGCTTTATCTTTGGCTTTCATTTTCATATTTTCTGCCGCAATAGTTGGTTCTTGGCTTCTGTTTTGCTTTTCTACAGAATCTACTAACTGTAATTCTTGTTTGTATTTACTGCCTTCTTTTATTATTGAATATTTTTCTTTCTTTCTTCATGTTGCCTTACTAATTGTATCATCCAATCCTTTGTTGTTTCTATGTATGTTAGTAAGCCAATAGTTGTTGTCTTGTATGACAATTCCAGCTGAATAAGACCCCTTCCACCTTCTTTACGGGGTATGTATAGACGGTCTACATCAGCCTTTGGGTGACGCATCCTATGCTTAGAAAGAAGCTTTCTTGTTTTAGCATCCATTCGCCTGATGTCGTTTAGAGTCCAGTTTAAGATGTTGAAGCTATATTGGACAACTGGGATTGCAAGGCTATTAATGGCCATAACTCTATTCTGTGAATTTAATTCAGTTTTTAATATCATTCGTAGCCTTCTATAGTACTCTTTACGCACTATTTCTTTCATTTTTTTATGGTGAATGTTTTCGCTCTCATTTACACCTAGGTATTTATAAGCTTCTTCTGGTTTCAATTCTTTTATTGTTACAGCAGGGTCTAGGCTAATTGAGGATGTTTCTTGTATTGATCCACGTAAAACTGTAGCTTTAGCACATTTATTCAAATTAAATTTCATTCCAATGTCTTCGCTGAAGCATTTTACAGTTTGCAGAAGACCTTCCAGCTCATTATCATTCTTAGCATATAACTTTAAGTCATCCATGTAAAATAGATGGCTTATTTTCTTTTGGCCTATTTTATAACCACATTCTGTCTTATTAAGTTGACTGGTTAGTGCTATTAATGATATGCAGAATAGTAAGGGAGATAAAAAATCACCTTGAAATATACCTCTTTTGATGTTTATTTCATCAGACTTATAGGTTCCATTTATATGATTGAGGTAAAGGGTTGTTTTCCATATAGACATGCACTGTTTGATGAAATTGATGATGACGGGCGATATCTTGTATATATTTAAAGTCTTTAAAATCCATTCATGTGGCACACTATCGAATGCCTTTCGGTAGTCTATCCAGGCAGTACTAAGATTTTTCTTTGTCTTGTAGCAGTTTTCCAGGATCATTTTGTTAATTAGCAATTGGTCCTTACAGCCATAACAGCCACGTTTGCACCCTTTTTGTTCAAGCGGTATCATGTCATTTCTTTCTAAGAATAAATATGTTTGTTTTGTTAAAATAGATGTTAGTAGTTTATATGTTGTCGGAAGACATGTAATTGGTCTGTAGTTTTTCGGGTTGTTTGTGTCACCATTCTTGGGTAGAAGAAATGTAATTCCTTTTGTCATCCATACAGGAATTTTAGTGGGATCGTCAACCATTTCTTGGAGTTCTTTGGCTATTTTTTTATGTGCTGCATTTAAATAATATAGCCAAAAGTTAGGAATTTTATCTATACCTGGAGTTTTCCAATTGTGTGCTTTTTTTAGTGCAAATTTAACATCATCTTCTGTAATTCCAGACCATGTCTGTTCGGGTTTATTCTTCATTCGTTCTATCTCCTGCGTAATCCAATGTACTTCCTTGCTAGGTTCTTTAGGGCAAGCCCATATCTTTTCCCAGAACTGTGTGACTTCTTCCATTCTGGGGGGTACTGTCACTTCAATTCTTTTTTTACCTATTTCCCTGTAAAATCTCTTTGTATCAGTCTGAAAGATCTTGTTTTGTCTGTAAAATTTTGCTCTTTTTTCATAGCGTCTTATTCTTTGAGCCTTCAGTTGGATTTTTTGCTTTATTTTTTCTTTATTTGATAAGACGTCATTTTCATTCCTGATGTTATATTTTTTTTCGGCTCTTCTTCTTTTCCTAGTTCTTACATTTATTCCTCTACTCAGTTCATCCAGTACTGACAGTTCACTTCTTAGTTGTTCGATTTCTTTTTCGATTTTTCTTTTCCAAGGTGGATCTTCACGTCTGCGTGACTGCCTTGTTTTTATTTTGATGTTTAATTTTTTTGTTGTTGCTGTTGCTTTATTATTATTATTATTATTATTATTATTATTATTATTTTCACTTTTATTATTAATTTGTATTCACTTATAGTTGTGTTTTTATCCTTATTAGAATTAGTATATATATATATATATATATATATATATATATATTTATGCTTATACTATCGGCTATCATTACTGGGCCACTCTAGTATAAAAAATGATGTATTTATTGCCAAGTGGATAATTCTAAATGAAAATAGAATGGTTGTTTTGTTAATACTGCACAATAACATGTGCATACAATGAACTGTTCTGGTTTCCAGTTTTTGTGCTCTCTTCCCCATGCTAGTCTTTTCTTCTTATTGCCTGACTGAAGCAAAGGCCTCCTGGCTGCATTGTAAAATTTTGCAAAGTAATAATAACAAAAGAACACATTTTATTTTCATTTAGAATTATTCATTTGACAATAAATACTAAAAATAGTATGAAATACATCATTTTTTTAAAACTGAGGTGGCCTAATAATTATGGCCGGTAGTGTATATATGCTCATGACATGAGATAAGTAGAAAAAAAAGTTAATAATCTATAGCAGCAATCACACTGGATAAACGTATTTCCACAGGTATTTATGTGTATGTCTATATATGAACATCAATTCCTTTCTCTTGTTTAATATATATTAGAGCTATTTAAGGGTTTTAATATAGCTAATATTTCTACAAGGCTAAATTACACCAACCCTTTGCGAGATTTAGCTTTTTTTTACAATACCACTCGTGATAACAGGTGTAATACTGCCGTTCTTTAATAGCCGTGATATTCATGTATATTAAATTGCCTAAAGACATTCGATGATGATAGAAACGAAACTTATTTGCATGGGTTTTTTTATAAAATCAATATAAATTTTGACATCGTTATCGGAATGTATATGTATGTATATAGCAAGAGCACAAGACTAGATTCAGCAAAGATTTTCAAACCAAGAACGAATCGCAGATAGCTCGATAGATTGAAACAATTTTCTTAACTAAGTCAGTTAAGTGCCATACGTGATACACGCTTTGGGCGATCATGCCTCGAAAGAGACATGGCTGACTGGGCAGAAGATTATCCCGCAGTAGGTTGCCTTTGCTTTCTACGGTAGACTAGTTGCGGATCAGTGCTACAGAATCCAATCTGTTTTATTATTTAACCCATAACTGGAGGGAAGAGACGGATTAGTATATTTCCCTAGGGTATTTGTGCAGAAGTGAATGCTAGGAATTTAACTGGAATTCAAACTCAGCTCCCCTATTTGTTGATACCCACTGCACCACAATGCACATACTTCATAACTAAAGATTTAGCAATGGATTAAGTATTATTTCTCCATTTACATCATCGGAAAAAATAGACCGCGAAGGAGCAATGAATCACTATTATGGCAGTTAGCATCAGCCATACAGATGGAAATTATATAGGGTTCTCTCTGGCGATTAAAAGAGAGAAGTTTTCTTTTGTAGTCCTTAAAATTAACGAGTAGCTTCTCATCCAATTTAACAACAGATTGTAGGTTACTATTTAGATTAACTGCCAATTTGACCATTTAGTAAATACAATAAGAAATTAAATGGGCCGCAAATCATGGATTTAATAAAAATTCTAGATACGCAGCTATTATAGCAATAAAGAAAGCAATTCAAATATACGTTTTATTGGCCTTTCGTTATTTTCGTCACGGCTGACGTTGCAAAGGTGTCCCCGACTTTGTGGAAGAGATTTTGTCTCTGTTTTTAATCCGTCGTCTTGATTTACTAAATTTTTACAAATTTCGAACTAATTCAACTTATTATCAATACAGGATTAAATATTTGTATCTTTACTACCGAGCCAAGAGCTGTTGACATAAGGAAGACGATTTGTGAAAATTAAAAACAACGCTGGTCTAAGTTACGTGGAAACATCTATATTAAAGCAAAAAAGATCTAGAAAAATGGACTTTCCAAACAACTTACATTTCGGAATATGTAGGTACCTCCACTGATTTTTCGATACCTAAATTTAAATTTAAATTTTAAAAATAAATAAGTAATCTTCAACCTTACAATTAGCTTTAATTGAAAGCCATAAGATTAAATTTTAATTCCCGAAAGAAAAATACACTGGTATTATTTAACCCGAAATTATATGGATTTTAATCTAACTTTTTTTTTGAAATCGAAAAAATTAAGTTAAAATTTCCCACCATTTTTTATTTATTGATACATTCTGTCAACACTATGTCAACAGTAGCCCAATTTCTGTTTTAAAAATCTTGCAAAAATAAAATATACCTTGCTGACACGTCATTTAAGTAAATTTTTAAAGTTGAAACTTACCTTTATCTGATTTCAATCAAGTAATAATTCCTTACTGACGCAATGGTAGGGTGTTAAAAGATTTACGAGCTCCGGAAGTTGTCAGACGGAAAGTATTGCGACCATACGCGCCAAAAAAACACAAAATTTTAATTTCTTTTTTTTGGTTTTTAACTAAATAGTAAAATTTAAAATAATAATTTCAGCAATTTTATAATATTTAATAGAATTTTAGTTTACATTTATAGCCAGACATTTGAATATGCTTTCTGAATTACTGCAGATGTTAGAATTATGTAAACATGTTATGACTCTTATGGAACACCGTACTTACTCAAAAAGGGGAACGTAAATGAACATATTTACACAGAAAAAAATTTTTTTTAAATTAATTTAAAAAATAAGGCTTAACGATTTTTATTATACTTTTCAATTTTAGATAGGCAATAAGATACTCAGCTATTAACTATAAAGAAAACTCGCAATAAAGTCTTTGGAGATTTAAAACATATTTTTAAAAGCTTTTAAATTATTAAATTATTTTAATGTAAAAAAATAAAAAAAAATATAACTATTATTTTAAAATTTTAATATTAATCGGAAAAAAATTTTCTTCTTCAGATTATAATGTCCTCAGTAGTTGTGACTTATTCCAGTAATTAAAAAGATTATCAAAATTAATTATGTCAGAGTTTTATTGCATTTTTTATTTTACTCTTCTGAGAAGATTTTCGGTCGTGATTTCAAACTTAAGATAAAAGAAATGGATGATTTATATTTCCCAATGAGTCCTGCGTTGAAGTAATTAAACAAAAGTTTGCCACTATTTAAAATTTTTTAACAGTCAGGGATTTACGTGAAGGGGGTTAACAGAGGTAAAAAAATTATATTTTTACCAAGACTTTTAAAAAATAATAATTTCAGAAATAATTTAATTCATTTGTGAATGAATACTGAAAGTCTCATTAAAATCCGACAATTATTTGATTTTTGAGAGAATTTCCAAATTGATGTGTTTTCAACCTAAAAAAGTGGCAAATGCAAAAAATTGGCGTCTATTGTAAAACAGTAGTAAACGTTTCTTAACCGCTAAAATCAATCGAAACAAAACTTTGACAATATTTCGAAAATGTTAGAAAGGATTAAAAAATTTTTTAAAATAATTAAAAACTACTTTGATCTTTCTTCTTAATAATAATTTGAACATTTTGACGATAAAACTTTATTTTAGTGAAGTTTGTGGCGTTTTGCATTACGCTATTGCTGTTTTTCCGTGCAAAAGTGGAGGTGCCTAGAATATGATAAGAAAAGTGTATCACTTAAAAATATTAGTTCAGAAATAATATAACCTTTTTCAGGTTGTGAAGAAAACATGACACACCCTTTCAAATGCCTCCAAGATATGCAACACAGCGGCACTTGACCTAGAGAAGCGAATAGCTTATTGCTTATCTGAAAAAAAGTCAATAACAGGTAAGACAATTCAGAGTTATGTAGGACATCTAGAACCATTACAAAAAGAGTTAGAAGATAGTTTAAAGAATGGGGTGTTTTGCTCTTGTTATTCAACAACAGAAGAGCATTTATAATGGAAAACAAAAGTAAAAAGGTATTTATTAATGAGTTTAAAAAGAAGATGAACTATTTCTGGAGCACATTTCTTAAAGACAATTGTAAGGGTACTATCAAGTCCACATGATTGGTGAGAATATGGCTTAGAGCTTATGACAAAACTGTTAAGAATGGACTCGCCTATAGTGTACATATAATCCTGTCTATATACAAACGGTAGGGAGTTATAGAGTTGTAAACAGTTGCTTAGTTGGTCAGAAAGTTGGAGCAGAGTAAGTTGGAGTTGTTTGAATATAGACTCATTACCTGGACATACTATTTCACTGTAAGACTGTATATATTGATTTCTACTAATAGTATTCCTGAATTGACTAACCTGTGTTCTAGTTTGTATATTTCTGTTCAGTATAACTTAGATTTTCTATCTCAATATCGGTTTTTGTTATTTATTATTTTGTGTGATTTCTCAACCGGAATCCACAACAAAAAACCTGGACAAAATTATATGCATAACACTTAATATCGACTCAGTTCTCAGGGGGAAATAACGCAGATATAATCCAGATGAATCAAGAGTAGAATTTCAAGAAAACTTACGAGAAAAACATTCTGTATTATCAATAAAAGATTTTAAAACCAGAAACTGAAAAGAGGACGAATAAAGACATACTCTTATTTGACACAACATTCTAAATCCTCTAGTAGTCACGTGAACCAAATTTGTTAGAGGCTATATATATATATATATATATATATATATATATATATATATATATATACTAAAATGTGTGAGAGGCTGTGAACTTTTTGTTTAAAGTGTATATTTCTTGTTGTTATTATCCATGTTATGATACTTTAAGTGTCCATAATGTTATTTGTGACGCTACAAGTGTTTCGAGTCTAAAGTTGACTCTCTTCAGGCGAATAAACTTGTAGTTTTATGTATCGAGTTCTTTTTATTTCTGAGGGCCAAGTTGTTTATAAATAATTAAGTAAGTAAAAAAATAAAAAATAAATCAAATCAATAAAATAAGATAATATAAAATAAATCAAATGTTAGTCGGTTGAAATATTTATGGTTTCTCACATCGTGTATAAATGGATAAACAAATATAATAAATAAATAGAGGAATGAATGAAACAAGTGCTTACCCCAATTTGAAATGATTTTCGTTTGACGATCCCTCCATATATATATATCATTAAGCAAAGATCTACCCTCTTTGAGGAAATATTTACAATTATTTCGAACTGACACAAATAAACGTCTCTTGTGATTAGACTTAATCGCTGGTTTATTCGGAAAAGTTATTCCAATGGGCTGTAGCGGGTACACAGGCCGGTGTGATCCAAGTAGGAGATATAAAAGAATCAATATCTTATTTAACCAAAGAAGAGATCTCCCCTGTGGCATAATTCACAATAGAATGGTTAACAATATCTCTCCAGGGGTCGTCCCGAATAAAGTCCGAAATGGATCCCAATCAGTACGCTGGTAACAGTAAGAAGTGTTGTGAATAGGAGGTTCAAGAGGACCCAAAAGAAAGATTAATAAATACTCCAGTGTGATCAGAATAGCTAAGTAAACTGAATGCTCGACAAGAGCTATTTCATTACATTCATTTTCGCATGTATATAATTGAAAAAGCTATGCATCCACCACTGCTGCTATGGGATAAATAGTGACGTAGAATTAGAAATATTTTTGTTAAGTTAATATTTTATCAGAAGGAAATTTTATGGCTGCGTGAAAATAACTCCAACAATAGATACTGACACCAGGCCTTTTAGTCTAGGTTGGAAAGGATTAGAATAACTTAAAATAAAAAAAATATAGTACGAGTATGTAGTAGTTCTCTATTACTATTTCTCTGATACTAGTTTTCTAAATAGTGTGTCTGGTTCTGAATTATAGTTAAATAGTGTGCAATTAAATAATGGTAAATACTCGGCAAGAACTGCTTATTTAGTCGCTCTTATGTCATAATCCTCGAGAGATTATCACATACATATACGCACACACTTAGTTAAATGTTTACATAATACAATAGTACATATAAATATATTCTCCAGTGCTGTCAATCTTATAAAACCGTTCTACACAGACGCTCCCTTACACGATACATTTATATTGGAGTATATTTAAATCCAAACCTTCCCATGATATAGCCAACAAAATCTTGTTCAAAATACGGAAACATAGAGTTCTTAACACGTTGATAGCCAGATATCAATTACGAAATTTCACTTCAAATGTCAACTTTATAATAGCTAAATTCGTTACAAAAAGAGAAAAATATTTGATTTATAAATTCAGTTGAGGTCTTACCCTTCTTTTTACATTAATGTTATCACAGTCAATAAAGCGTTGTATGGCGCCCGAAGATAGAAATGTACAAGAAAATATCAGGTACGAGATAAATCAGAGACGGCATCAACATATGGAAACCACTAATTATCTCGTGATTGGCGGTAAATTATTGAGATATTTGAAAATCTTTGAACAACAAAGCAGAAAAAATAAAGTCCGGGGCGTTTATTTTCAGTTTTGATCTGCATGTGAAACAACTGGTATTCGAAAACTGGTAAATTCAATAATAAATTAAATAGGCAAATCATAGATTTAATAAAAGTTCCAGATCCGCAGTTATTGCAGCAATGATGAAATCAGTATAAATATACATATTCCTTTTGTTATTTTCGACGAAAATGACAAGGGTATTTTCCAGCTACTTGAACACTTGTTTCCCGACACGGCTAACGTAGCAAAAATGGCTACGATCTTGTGGTAGATTTTTTGTTTCTGTTTTTACACCGTAGTCTTAACTTGTTAACTTTTTAAAAATATCTTTGGGAAATATCAGTTTTTTACATATACGGTTGTCTAAAAATAAACCTTAATAACTAGTCATTTTAAAAGTATCTGTGTGGTTGTTGTTTATCTGGGGTTAGATCTAATAAATACCCAACGCAGAGTAATACGGTAGAAAACGCAATATATTGAAAAGAAATATGTATAGAGAAAGTTAGTAGAACGTCATACAATACCATTAGTCGAATAGGAGAGAGATGCGAGATAATACGAGACGTGAGACTTGGCAATGCTACCCTCAGGACAAACACGAGTCCACTAATGGCTACTACTATATATAGTCTTATGAAGAGTCCATATTAGTGTAAACAGGGAAGGTGTTCCAACAGAGGTTCTCGCCCTCTCTTTTTTAGATGTCATTAATAAGCAGCACTTAATTTGGATCTTGCAGCTATGTGAATAGAATTTCGGTTAATTCTGTATTTTCTTATGAGGTAAATATGCACAACTACATTACTAGGACATATTTTGTTTTACATGATCTTAGAAAATGATTATTGCACTCAGAGCAATAGAGGGAGTTTTATAATGCTAAGTACTGACATCAAAAATTCTATTCATGTATCTCTTATCAACTTTTAGCATTTAGTTTTAAAGACCGTCTGATAAAATATACAGAAATCCCTAATACCATAGGTTTTTGCTTACTAGCTGATTTCAGAAACTATTTTTTTAGATTCCACGTGTGAAGAATGTGGGAAATTGTAAAAGATTGCATGAAAGCTAATCAATGAATAAGATCTTGCACAAAGTCAGAAATGATTAAATATAAACAAAGAAAATGATATATAACATACTAATGTAAAGAAATAAGAAACAATGTTTAAAATTTGCATTGTTTATAGAAAATCTCACTAAAACTACATTAGTATACATCATAATAAATCTAAACTGCTCAGTATAATTTCTCTTCGAAGTAAATGATGGAATTATTTCATGGCACAATAATCTATATATATAAAATCTGTGAGTCTGTGTGTGACTGTTCCCTATTGGCACGTCTACATTTTTTAAGTTACGCCATTCAAAATTTCTAGGGACACACATCTACAGGGAAGCCAGATCGACACTTATTTTTGAGTTTAAATTCAGCTATTTTTCCCTTTCGCACTTTTTGGCCAACGGAGCCGATTGTTTACATTTGCTCCGTAAAACATCTAAGATTTAAGATGGTTGCAAGATTACGTCACAGAAATCAAATCACTCGTGTCAAACGCAACTAAAAAAAATAAATGGGCCTTTATATTTAATTTGTATTCAGATATATTTTTTTAATTCATTTGGTCAACAAAAAAATGTGAAAATTTTTCCCCGTAATTATGAAACAAAATAAATATTTAAAAAAGAATTATTTTTTCAAACAAAAACAAAATATGTAAAAAAAAAAAAGGATACATTTTTGTTTTTGTACCCAAAGTCTAATATCCCTTCAAAGTGAGGTGGCGATTATAAGCGCTTGGAAATCGCAACACGATGCATTAATCATTTGATTAAAAAATGTTCTGAATTGCAAGGGCAACGCCGGGCTATGATGCTAGTTTAGTAATAATGTGATTTGCTTGACCATATACAAGTTATAGTAGTTAATTTATCTTCTCTTTCTATACATCGTATCTATGAAGCTAAATATGCTAAGTGCACTCCTGATGCATTCATTAGGATCTCCTGCAGTGTATTATTTGAAAAGTCTTTTGTAAGCGCAGGTTCACAGATTTTATTTTTTAAGACGATAATCAAATTTGATCTAGTGTTTGACCTGCTGAATAGATAAATGAAATTTTTATCCTCTTCCTTGGTGGCTCACCACATATGAAACCAAAAAAATATTTCTAGTTTTTACTTGCCTATATTTTTGTGATGTAATTTAAATGAACTTTTATAATTCACTTGTAAATTCACGAAATTAAATTAGTATGAATAATTGTTTATGTATGTATTGGACAATATTTTGTCACCTCTAATTTATCAGACTTCAAAATGGCGGAAAAAGTATTATCTGGAAGCAAGGTGAAAACATTGTGCTGTAACATTTTTAATACAACCTTCTGTATTCCGGTCGACTGATGCACAGATGTTAGGTATATAATTTTTGATCACTTTTATGTTAAAACATACCAACTACATATATTTCAATGATACATGTTACATGGCTGTCTTATAGATTTTTAACTGATCATCGGAATGAAATTCAAACTCTTCAATTTTGAACCAAAATTTAATATCTAATCTCATTTCCTCACAAAACGATACTGATTTGTAAAATAACTTTTGTATCTTTATTTATTATTTTAAACCGCACATTTTAAACTTTAAAGTTTAATACCACAATTTCAAAACAGACCTGCTCTATTGCCTGACTCATTCGACTTCAATCAGTTGGTAAAATTAATTGCATCAATTCTACTTTTCTTCATCAACGTATCTTTAGGCCATACGATGGTAATTTTTAAAAACTCACATGAACGCGCCCTGTTATAATTGCTTGAAAATTTAAAATTTATCCGTTGTAGCTACAGAACTTATGTTTTGTTGAGTGTTGTTTGATTTTGATATAGGCTTCGAGAATTTGAAGATTCCTTTTATTATTTACATGGTGTAGTATATTGGTGTTGTCAACAATTACGTTCCTATATTGTGAAGGCGGACAGGAATGTGTTTTAAATGTTGTGCAATTGAACTTGTATCCGACAAATGAAGTGTAAGACGCCTTGATAATGTTAATACATTCAAACCAACATATGAACTTAACTTTTATGACAGAGATACACTCTGTCAAAAGAAATGTAAACTGACATACAATGCTGGTCTTTTCCTATACAAGAGTTGGCTAAAATGAATTATTACGTATAATTAGGTTATGTTAAATTTAATATAATATATAATGACTTTTATTTTTAACTGGGATCAGTGAGGAATATATTATTAATTATAAGATCTTTATGATATTTTCATCTAGTTTATACTTAGAATAATATGATTACATTAAAGTGGGTTCATCTGTTTAGGGTTATTTGAGGAAGTATGATGTTCTTTTTGATTTATGCAAATATGTATAATAGTCTAACTATCCATCAACAATATCATTAGTAAAGTCATTATTAATACAAGTTTGTTCCAAGTTTTTAAAATTAGCATAGAATTTTGTTTCTTGGAAGGATTAGCTTTAACTTTTGCACTCTTTATTAAATTTGTCTTTTAAGTTATTACCGTTCTATCTATCTATCTATCTATCTATCTATCTATCTATCTATCTATCTATCTATCTATCTATCTATTCGAGTCTGTTCATCTATCTATCTATCTATCTATCTATCTATCTATCTATCTATCTATTCGAGTCTGTTCATCTATCTATCTATCTATCTATCTATCTATCTATCTATCTATCTATCTATCTATGCTCGACTTTATCTATCTATCTATCTATCTATCTATCTATCTATTTATCTATCTATCTCAGTTTATCTATCTATCTATCTATCTATCTATCTATCTCAGTCTGTTTATCTATCTATCTATCTATCTCTCTTTCTCTCTCTCTCTATATATATATATATATATATATATATATATATATATATATATCTCAGTCTGTTTATCTATCTATCTATCTATCTATCTATCTATCTATCTATCTATCTATCTCAGTCTGTTTATCTATCTATCTATCTATCTATCTATCTATCTATCTATCTATCTATCTATCTATCTATCTATATATATATATATAATGGTAGCTAAAACCACAAGGCCAAAAGAGAAAAAAATTAAGAATAAAAACTATTGTTTTTTATCCATGGCGAATCCTAATGATCTTTTAATAAGTTCATATGACATTATTACGAACAGGAAATTCGGTCTGGACATTTTCAGAAAAAGTCATTTAGATACCCATTGAGATTTTATTTGGACAAGTAGCGCTATTGTCAAGATGTTTTTATACCTCTTGATAATTCCTGGGCTGTAATAATAATATTACGGTGATTGTGTTCAGTGAGACGGGGAAAACCGTGAAAGTGATGAGCTTTGTCATTTAACGTTGAGTAAGTGGAAAAGATCCTGGTGAATAGGTTCGCCTTATTTGACGAGGATGACATAATCTTGGGGCCATTTATAATAGAAGGCACTGATGCTTTGATTCTATTCCGTATTTGGTTGTTGGTCTTCAATAACACCCGCGATCAATTTACTTTTAAACTTCAGCGAAGAAGTGGTCAGGGAGGTTTGCATGAGGTCTTGTTCCATTGGGAATGCGGGTGGGCTCTTCAATAGAATTTTCTGGAATAGCTGTCTTCTTCATCGATTTTTTGAAGTAGACTCTGGGATTAATATGAAAATCCTCATAAATACGAAATCTATCCGAGGCCCTTGAAAACACATTAAATGATTACGCCGTTATCTTTGGGACACGATATCAGGATGAACTGTTTAGGAGCAACAGTCTATAGAGGTTGTGTGATGGTTCAAATTAACGTCCAGGTGAAATACAAAGATAGACATTTTTATATATGTGTGAGTTATTATTAATTTCGTTTTTATAATCATATCGCCCCAAACAAGGCATTTTATTGCCACTGTTTTGCAGGGGGTTACATTGGAGGAAAGTTATGAGAAAGAGTGACAGGTTATAGGGAGTGTCAGGAAGTGGGTAAGAGAAGGATGAGAATACTGAGGGGAGTGGACAGAAAAAGGAGCATGAGAAAGATGATGTAGTTAGTGAGATAGGAGATGACTATTGACTTTACATTTAAATTCTTGGAGATTATAGCTGTCGGGGAAGCAAGTAAATGGAAGGGAATTCCACTGGCGGGAATTGCGAGAAAAGAAGCCGCTGGAGTTGAATTTGCTTTTACAATTTATTGGTTTCACAGTAAAACGTTGGGACCTAGTTGCTAATCTTGTGGCTTGAGTAAGTTTATATATAGGGGGCACCAGTGATCTAAGTTCATCGAAGCAGAACCTGTGAAAGTATTTGTAAAAGACACACAGGGAAGCCACATTGCGCCGGTGAGAAAGTGACTGTATCTGAACTGCCATGTCCGGATCGATCACATTACAGATTCTCCGTTGGATTTTGTCAAGGACACCTAAGTGGATAGCAGGAGCACCCGACCAGATATGGCAGCAGTATTCAATGCACGGGCGGATGGTAGATTCATATATGTGCAGAATTGTTTCAGACGGGAAAAACTTCCTGGCCCTACACAGAGAACCAACTTTCTTAGCAGAGGATTTTGCTATGGATTCTATATAGTCAATCCACTTGAGGTCTGTTGTGAGAGTTAAGCCGAGGAGGCGCAGTGTTTTGCTTTCAGGGAAACTAGTCTGATCCATGCTAATGGGGGGGGTAGGAGCGATTTTCTGTGATGGTTAATAGATAGCAGCTTTGTTTTGGAAGCATTAAAATCCACAAGCCATTTCTTACCCCAGTGCTCTACGGATCGGAGGTACTTTTCAAGCTCGGCAGCGAGGTTTGTCTTGTCAGCCTCAGTATATTTTTGATCGATACGAGAGCAAATTGTAGTGTCGTCAGCGTATATGCCTACTTGGGATCATATTACATCTGGGAGCTCGGTAATGCAGATAAGGAAAAGCATAGGACCTAGAATAAAGGAAATCAAGTATAAACTAAAACACGCTTAGTGTCGAACAAGTACAACCCTATATGACAATAATTATCGCAATGTTGTTGCTTTACCATAAGTATTTCGAAACCATTGCAATTAATTCAATGTATTGTACGGTCGAATAATTCTCGTACAGTAAAGCAACTTGTGGATTTATCAGATGTGACACAACGCCAATTAAAAACTTTAGTAGATGCAAGCGGAAATATTAATCCGAATTTTCGGATTTCTTTTATTATCACATGAAGTAAGATCTGATAAAACAGATGGCCATAATATATCAATGTAAATATTTGACAGCGGGAAATGAGTTTCATTTGAAAACATCAGAGAGTAGCGCTGACTGATAATTAAACACAGTAGAAAAGCGGATGATTTGCTATGCAAATGCTCAAAACATCAATCCCTACTAGAAATTGAATTATATAATCATGATTTACATGAACTTTGATTAGTCTAATACATAAGTAATATCTATCTATCTATCTATCTATCTATCTATCTATCTATCTATCTATCTATCTATCTAGTGTTGAGTTGAAATAGATGTTGTAGCCAAGATTGTTGTTTTATTGATAAAATGTATTTTTGCAAGAAGGTTTTTTTTTAATCTTACAGTGCCTGATATTGGGGTGAATTTTTTGCACTAAATCTATCTATCTATCTATCTATCTATCTATCTATCTATCTTAGCATATTTTAGAACATGCTTGCATTAACTTAGAGCAAAGACAAAAAAGGTGCCTATTCCAGTGGGTGGCATCACTGAAGTAAAGCCGGAAGAAGTGATTCCTGTACATAATGGCGGCCGAACAAGAAGAAAAAACAAGATGAATGTGGTCTAAGACAAAATAACCAGGGTGGGATAAAAAAATTGATGTCTACTTTCATTCAGAAGAAAACCTCATAGGCAGATTCTTTGTTTTAAAACAAATCGCAAAGAAAATGGCGAAATGAGTCCCACTCCGCTCTTTGGTAGCATTGATATATTCCGGTGGTAAGAGGTTCTTCTAAAGAGAGGGTGTTGAAAGCGATATTAAAAGAAACCACAACAAGATCTCTGCGTTACTTCTCACCCTAACTTTGCGTGACAAGAGTCAGGGTGAGAAGTAACGCAAAGATCTAGAAGGGAAATGTGTCCGAACTGGGAGAAATGTATCACTTTAGTGAGGGATTAAGTGATTGAGAAGTTTAGGGTATAAATTCTTGCTAGTTCAGTGACAAAGTTTTCCTGCGGATGTGTGCCCAAGGATTTAAAACGTTTTCTTTTTAACCATGGACCCTGTAATCGAATCACACCATCGTCCATTTGTCAGAAAGCGGACTTCTATATTGTCGCTCTACAAGAGACAATTTCAGCGTTCGGAACATTTGGAAAGTGCCTGAAAACAATACCATGGGTCGGATCAAGCCTTGTGAGTGAAATTGGATAGACAGGATCGTTTCGGAGCCGTCGTCTTTTGTGACAGCACGAAGTCACAAGTCATCATGTTCGAGGGCTTGAGTGTTAGCCTTGTTCAGCCTGTTGTTTATGCCAGATAATGTGGTCCCACCCAGAAACTGTAAAGTACATTCAGCAGAGTTTGCAGAATAAATTACAGGTTTTATACATATTCAAGTGAGCTTGAGTATAGTACTGCAATAGAGATTTGCTAGCCTCCCTAGTAGACAGGAATCCTTGGATACGAGTATATATATATATATATATTCTGTACAATAAAGACGGAAGCTGAAGATGGTTTGCCTGAAATAGGCCTCCACTTCTGATTTACTTGTCTGCCTTAATTCTCTCTTATATTTGCTGTATTTGTATTTATATACATATATATTTAGAGCTCCCTTAGAGAGTTATCCTACCACTGTATGTACAGATGTACAGGATACTCCTTTGGATTCTTCTATATCTACACCGCATGCTGATATATATATATATATATATATATATATATATATATATATATATAACAGTCTATTCATTATCTATCTATTTCAGTCTGGTCAGTACCTATTAACCTATATATCTTTTGTAAAAATCTACTCCCTGAATTTATTCTAGACAAACATTTGTATCTGGCAAATCTGGAACATATTGTAACAAAGACTAAGAGAATCATTTGCTTCCGAGTGGAAAAAATCTTATGCATTCATGAATTACGATGAGCGAAAAGCGAGTAAAAGAAATTTGGAGTGACGTTTTGACATGCTTTTCGGAATTAAATTTATAAAAAAAAGGGCTGTTGAAATATGCTATGAAGAGATCACGTGTTTCGTGTCCATCTTAAGTAGATTCAAGGAAATCGAGAACATGGTTGCAATGAAGAAACAATCTGCAGAACAAACAACAAATCCAAATGGAACACAGTACCTACCTTGGATGTGCGTTGTCGTGCAGCAGATATCGACTCGGAACGACGAATCGGGGAGCCGAGTTCGAATTTCAGTTATATTCCTTGCATTCACCTACGCATAAATACCCATGGAAAGATATTAATCCGTCTCTTCCCTCCAGTTATGGGTTAAATAATAAAACAAATTGGGTTCTGTAGCATTGACTGGCAACAAGTCTATCACAGAAAGTAATGGCAACCTACTGCAGGATAATCTTCTCCCCAGTCAGTCATGTATCTTTCGAGACATGATCACCCAAAGCGTGTATCACGTATGGAACTTAACTGACCGAATGATATAATGGAAAACTTATAACATAATTAAAATTGGGATCGTTTTTATATTGTTATGAAGTTATAAACTGATCCCCCACTAATTATACTTAATATAATAATGTAATATAATCTATCTCTTCTCACTCCAGTTATGAGTTAAATGGTAGGACAGATTGGGTTCTATAGTCTTGGCTGGCAACCAGTCTACCGCAACTTACTGCGAGATAATCTTCGCCCCAGTCAGTCATGTCACTTTCGCAGACATGATCGCCCAAAGCGTGTATCATGTATGGCACTTAACTGACGAACTAACCTACCTTAGTGCCCTTAAATAAAGAAACATAGATCAGTGTGATTGGTTACAGAAGAACTGAATATAACATAGCAACTCAAGCAGAATGACTAATGGTTCTCAACAATGATCCCTCTAATAATGGTTGATGAGCGGAAAAAAATTAACCTTCAAATTTCATAAAACTTTATTAATGCAGATATTGTTCACAATGGCATTACGAGGATGAAACCATCCTCCAGAGGAAAAGTGGTTCTAGAAAGTTTCCAGCAATAATACCATCGACTTAGGATATATATACTGCTCTCCAGCAGAATGCAAAACTTCACGCACATTTGCAGATAAAATCGTAGATAGGAAAAAATGTGTTCAAAACCGACTCAGCCATGTTAAATAATTCCACATATATATATACATAATATACAATATATTTAAGCCATACCAAAAAAGTAATCAATCCCCTATCTATATTAATGTTAATTCTAATTATCCTAAATCTTTCATTAAACAAATCCCTAAAATAGTGAGTATTAGAAATAATAAATTATCATCTAATAAGGAAATATTCTTTGAGAATAAATCAATATACAATGAAACCCTTAAGTAGCGTAATTTTAAAGATGAGATATTATACGAAGAAAAATTGAAAGATAAAACTAAAAATGGACACAAAAGCAAAATTAGAAAAATAAAAATAATAGGGTTCAACCCTCCTTTCTGTAAGTTGTCCAATGTAATAGGTAAATATTTTTTTAAATTTAATTAGCACTTCCACCAAAACAACCCACCCTGAAACATCAAACTGCCCTGTCGAAATACTACCGCGATATAAAGGATAGAGGATTTACCCCACTGGTCAAATGGAGGATTATAAAATATGCTAACACTCCCAACAACTTCAGGGTTAGGTGTAATTTATGCCTGGAGGAGAAATTGATTATTATCAAATACAATAATCCAAATAAACTCCTTAATCAACGTAATGAATTGATATTTAAATGTAGAATAAACATAAAATAATTTAGCTAGATCAAATTTGTAGTTTAAATTAAGTTAAATAAATTGGTGGTTTCTTTTGGACTAAAATCTTGAATTGACCGTTGGAAATATCCCCCCCCCAATTTTTTTTATTATTATGATTATAGTTATATTATAGTTATACTATATTATTGTATTGTTTTTTATAATTTTTTAGATTGTAATATTGCATGTATATGTGTATATGGATGTATAGGTATGTACGTGTATATGTGCATATATGTGTGTAGGTGTGTATGTATATATGTGTGTGGATATATCTATATATGTATATATATATATTTATATATGTGTTTACATGTGTGGTGTATGTATATATGTGTATGTGTATGTGTATGTATGTATGCGTGTATATATATGTATATAAACGAAAAAACATATATGGGTTATGTATATTTTTGTTTTTAGATGTACTTTTTATGTATGCGTGTATGTGTATATATCTGTGTATGTATGTATTTATGTATATATATATATATATATATATGTGTGTGTGTGTGTGTGTGTGTATGTTAGTGTGTATGTGTGTGTATATGTATATATACACATATATGTGGGCATGTATGTGTATGTATTTTTTGTTTTTTTACGTTTATGATTTTATTTTATGACTATTATTTAAGATTTATTTTCATTTTTAATATTATTATTATTATTATTATTATTATTAGTGTTAATATTATTTATATTTATATATTTATTTATATATATATTTTTTAATTTTATTATTATTATTAATTTTTATAATATTATTTTATTACTATTATTTAGGATCTTTTTTTTATAATAATGATAAAATTATTATTATTTTGTTATTAGTGTTAAAATCTTTTATATATGTATTTATTAATATTATTATTAATATTATTTTATTAATATTATTTAAGATCTTTTTTCTTCTGTATTTTTTACTAATGTTATTATTACTTATATCATTATTATTATTATCAGTGTTAAAATGTTTTAGGTATATTTATTTATTTATTATTATAATTTTCATTATTTTATTTTATAAACATGGACAAACAATGATGACAAACCGTTTTTGTTTACATGGAAGATTTCCAAGCAACAACAAACTCAAGCATTTAAGACGCTGGAAGTGAATGTCGCATCAAAGCTCGTGATGTCACAAGGGAGAGTGAAAACAAGAAATATTAAGTATGGAAAGCCATCGGTATAAATCAATGGCTTCTCTTATATATATTTATTATTCGTGAAAAAATATAAATGTGACAATATTCGTGCAGTTTGTTTAACACGAAAAAATGGCAACTTCATTTCTGTAGGTAAAATATAGACCCTTTGCTGCATCTTATTTTCAGAATGCATAGTATGTCTAAGCCTGAGAAAAAAACAGTCCAGATAAAACTTAGATTCAACATTACAACTAAATAATGAAAAATCCATACGAATTTTATGAAATGCTAACCTTCAAATGGCACGTAACAAAATTTGGGCCCAATCGGATTATTAGTTTATAAATTACAGTTAAGTGAAGATACTACTGCAAATTTTCAAAGTCATGGAAAAATCTGAATTTTGTGTGTTGATAAAGCATTGCTTTCTGATAGGAAAAATACTGTTCAAGTAAAGCAATGGCTTGATAAGTATTATTCGGAATCAACGGTAAAGGGGTAGTATGTCGACGTAAACGCGGCCGTACATACGTTGCTGAATGCTCAGGTCTCCCAAAATCAGCAGTTGTCTCGGAAAACACAAAAAAAATCTACTCACTCGTTTTGGTCGATCGTAAATTAAAGTTGTGTAGATAGCATTGGAGTTGAACATATTAGAAGGCAGTATATTCACTGTTTTGAATAACAATTTGTCAATGAGAAAGCTGTGTTGAAAGTGGGTGCCAGGTTTGCTCACAGTCGATCAAAAACAATAATGCGTTAAACGATTCAAAGTGTTGTTTGCACGTGTTCCAATGCACGTGTTCCAATGCGACAAGAAGTACGCTTTGCATAAATATGTGACAATGGATGAAATATGGATCCACCACTTCTCTCCGGAGTCAAATCGGCAGAGTGGATAGCAACAGGTGATAGTCGCCCAAAGCGAACAAAGACTCAAACATTAGCCGTCAAAGTTTTAACTTCAGTATTTTGGGATGCGTAAAGTATTTTGTTCATCGATTACCTTGAGAAAGGAAGGACCATCAATATTAAATATTATATAGCATTATTGGTGCGTTTGAAGAACGAAATTTCCTAAAAACCCGCCACAAAGAAGAAAAAGGGATCTATCAACATGACAACGTGCCATGTCACAAGTCTATCGCAACGATGGCAAAACTACATGAATTACATTTTGAATTGCTTCTGCAACTACCCTATTCTCCAAATCTCGCCTTCGGGGTCTACTGGCTTTTGCTGAGTTTAAAAGAATGCTCCAGGGAAAGAGATTTGGCTTCAATGAAAATGTGATATCGGAAACTGAGGTGTATTTTAAGGCCAAAGGCAAATCGTTCTACAAGTAAATCATCGAATTGTTAGAGAAACCTTAGAAACAGTGTATCCCCCTAAAAGGAGACTGTTGATGAATAAAGTCGAATTTTGCTTAAAATTTGTTGTTTTATTAGTTAGGTCCGGAATTTTTTGAGTTATATATATATATATATATATATATATATATATATATATATATAAGCTTAAATATATTGAACACATTGTGCCTGCTTATTGTTTAATAAAATCCGTTCATTTTCTCGGATAATCTTTTGAGTATTATAATTGAAGCATCTGACCATTCGTCCATTTCTAGACATCTACAACAACGTTACTGTCTACATTCACAATATAAAAGAATAATGATCGATAACAACACAACTATCGTACATCAAGAAAACAACAAAAGCAAACTACAGATCCTCGAGTCAATATTTATTTAAAACGTAAGCCGTTAATTAATAGAATCAGCTATGAATACAGTAATAATATCCTAAAATGCTTATAAAAATGAACAGTTTTTTTCATGCTTTAACACGTGCATGACTATGACATGGCAACATAAAGACAATTCCATGTTGGACCAATTTCACGTTCTAATGAACGCTAAACAATTTGTCAACCATTATATATGAAGCAAGAAAAATATTTACAGTAATTTTTATCAACGGAGTTTTGCAGTTATTTTTTGTTACAACAACTCACACCTATGAAAATCATATCGGAAGAAGTTTGAAAGTACTTGGGAATATCGAGAAATGAATAATAAAATCATCTGTCAAAGTTACAACTCTGTTCCTAATTCTTTCAATTATAATTATCTGTGAGTATGAACAGATTTCATTAAAAATAAGCAGACAATGTTTGGATTATTTTTAATCTGACATTTCTAAAAGAACATTTGTTGCCTAAACACACACACACACACACACACACGCACGCACACTTAATTTTTATTATGTATGTATATATATATATATATATATATATATATATATATATACATATATATACATAAGAAAAATTAAGGCAGACACGTTATTTCATGGTAAATCGGAAGTGTGGGCCTATTTCAGACGAACCATCATCAGTTTCCGTCTTTATTTTACAAAGAATTTTACACGAATGCCTTTGCAAAATAAAGACGGAAGCTGATGATGGTTCGCCTGAAATAGGCCCACACTTCCGATTTACCATGAAATAACGTGTCTTCCTTAATTTTTCTTATATTTGGTCTATATGTATTTATATACATATATATTTAGAGTTCTCTTAGAGAGTTATCCTACCACTTTATGTACAGGACACTCCTTTGGATTCTTCTATACCCACACTGCATGCTGATATATATATATATATATATATATATTTGTGTGTGTGTGTGTGTGTGTGTGTGTGGAAGAGCGAGATTGTCAATACAAAATAATCTGAGTCTGTACGAAAACAAAAACAAAATGTTTGGATCATTCCCGACCCTTCTCACTCATACATATACAATCAGGTCTATTCCAACACAGAGTTTTAGTCAGTTTTCTAAGATTGGAGTTGTTATAAAAATCTATTTTTGCTTCTCTTAACAATAAATTTCTTGTCATTTACATGCGAATATTTTGATTACACCTGCTTTGGTGAAACTAGAAATATTGAATATAACAAGCGTTTAACAGTCAGACACAATTTTTATCATTACATGGTTTTTCTTTTAGTTTCATTCTCCAGGAAAATTTTATTAAAGATGACATTAATATTAGTGCTGCGAGAATTGGTCGCCATTGTTATCAAAATGGGAAGCTTATCGTTTTATTGGTTTTATCCTCACGGAACATCCTTACCTTTAAATATTTTTCGTTTTTATTGGTGGGTAAATTCTTCAGGAAAGATGTCTTCAGCCACCGTTTTTATCAGCTGAGCCTTTCTGATATTTATATATTTATGGCGACGCAATAGAAATAAAATACCACTGAAAAATGTTTTAAAAAATGAGTCATGTACATAAAATATAGATGCTTTACATCTCATTTAAAAAGGATTATCCCTTTAAGTGTTTTCACTGTAACTTATATAGAAATTAAGCAGTGGGTCTATAGATTTATAAAAAATAATTGATCCACAAAATGTTTTATTATCCAATAATTAATCCTCATCACTTTCAGTATTGGTAGTCTCCGGTACGCTTCCTGAAATGATCGAACCATTGATACATACTCTTATCCCAACATATACTCTTATTTGTTATTATGATTAGCTCAACCAGCGTTTCATTAGTAAACCGATATGGCAAATTCAGTCTTATAATGGCAATGGCAATTTTAATCGTTTCCTTGTATAGAAGCAGTAATTTGACAGTAAACCGTGATAATGTATATTTAAATAGATGATCGTTTTCTACTAAAACAATTTTTGCGAAAAACAGGTATATCGTGTCCAATAACTGTTATCTATATTTCCAATATTGATGGGAACGTTTATGCACACCTTTTGTTTCTAGCAGAGTGGAATGTTAATACCTTTCATATGACATTATTTTATTTTAGTTGTTACATGTGCTGTCCATGTTATCGTCAAATGAGTGAATAAAAAAATACATCATATGATTTTACATCTAATAACCAAACCGGGCAATCACTTTGTAAGTATTGAAAACTCCAGGTAATCAAAAAAGGTTTTATTATTTAACAGTATTCTGAATAATGTAAATAGTGTTGCAGTGAATATCGACTAGAAATGACAAATCGGAGAGCCGAGTTCGAATTCCAGTTGAATTCGTTTCATTCACTTACGCAAAAATACCCTTGAGAAAGGTACTAACCTGTCACTTTCCTCCAGTTATGGGTTAAATAATAGGACAGATTGGATTCCATAACCTTGGCTGACAACCATTCTACCACAGAAAGCAATGGCAACCTACTGAGGGATAATCTTCTGCCAAGTCAGTCATGATTCTTTCGAGACATGATCGCCCAAAGCGTGTATCACGTATGGCACCTAACTGACTAAATGTAAATAGTGTAAATAATCCGAATAATGTAAACAATTCCTTGCATTTAGTTACGCACAAATACCCTTGGAAAAGGTATTAATCCGTCTCTTCCTTCCAGTTATGGGTAAAATAATATGACAGATTGGGTTCTATAGCCTTGGCTGGCAACCACTTTACCGCAGAAAGCAATGGCAACCTACTGCCCAGTCAGTAATGTCTCTTTTGAGACATGATCGCCAAAGCGTATATCAAGTATAGCACTTAGCTGACTGACTGAATGTAAACAGTATAAATTGTCCTAATAATGTAAACAGTGTAAATACTACATCATCTAAAAAATATAGACTTGTGTCCGTCTTTGTTGTCATTACAATGTTTCGCATTAATCAACTGTTATTGTCCATAAAAATTGTCGCTAGTGATATAGCACTTGTGAATTCAATGTCCTGTCCGGGCAGTGTGTAAGCGCCCTTTATTGAAATGGAGAGCAATAGAAGTAAGAACAAGTAAGAACTTGATTAGATATAACTTAGCATAAACAATGGAATGCGGACAATCTATCACGTAGGGTTCTGTTCAAAATTTCTTGTAGGTTAAACGAATAGGCACAGAATAGGATGAAGACTGGTGTCTCTAACGATTGAAACGTTGAGGTAATAACAACAAAGATAAGGAAAAGAGTCAGTGTTTAAATTGAGATTCAACCATTTTGTTGTTCGATTAGTAATTTGGCTTAAATATTCTTTGATCAATTTCGGGTGTTTATCACCTTCGATATTCTTCCTGGAACTTTCACCAAACTATTTATATATAGGGTTTGTTTTCAACATGGCGTTCTTGTTTTTGAGCATTGACTCAAACTTACGTTCGTGTATATTTATTGTAAATTCACAGTGTAAGTAGTCAAGGAAATTGCGTAAAATAAAGTAGTACCTGCTTTTGCGTACGAAAGAGAAAAAAGAACTGCAAATTCAAAAGAAACCTATACGTAGAATAATGTAGCTTAGATTCCTAGACATTCTGCATGTAGATACGGATATAATAACACAAGGAAACGTTGGCAGTTGCCCGTGTATTGAATACTGCTGCCACATCTGGTTGGGTACCCCTGATATTATCCTGGGGGTTTTTGACAAAATAAAACGGAGAATCTGTAATGTGATCGATACCGACTTGGCAGCCTGGCTGCAGTCACTCTCACACCGGCGTGATGTAACTTCCCTGTGCCTCTTCTATAAATACTTTCACGGCTTCTGCTCCGATGAACTTAGATCACTGGTGCCCCCTAGGTATGAATTTGCATGAGATATTAGATTTGCAACTAGGTCCCACTCTTTTACAGTAAACAGATAAGATGCAATTTCTACTTTAACAGCTTTTCTCGCACTTTCCGCCTATGGAATTCCCTTCCATATACTTGCTTCTCCAACAGCTACAATCTCTAGGAATTTAAATGTAAGGTCAACAGACACCTCTCATCACTCTAACTCGCATCCATTCTCTCAAACACTCTTCCCATCTACTCAACCCTCATCCTCGGTATCCTCATCCGTCTCCTTCCGACATTTCCTATGTCTAACCACTCTTTCTCATCACTTTCCCCTATGTAACCCCCTGCGCAATAGTGGTAATGGAATGCTTTGCTTGGGGTAAAATGATTTTTAAAAAAAGTATGTTCTTTTCTCTGCGCTTATGACAAAAAATACAACGATTTTTTTAAAAACCTCTTAGCTTTTCATCTCTTAAACTACGTACGGAATAACGCAATCTTTCACATATGCCTTCAAACATGATCTTCCTGACATTTACATTCACCGGTGTAAGCAGGAGTCATTCTTGTTGGTTTCATAAGTCAACGTTTGTACCTTACAAAAAATCGAAGATCTTTCCAATTTTTAATATTCATTAAATGTACTTATAAAAAAGGCACAAACCTATCTGCTTGACTCTATATTAATTTCAGTGTCGTACTTATTGTAACTAACTTGTTCATGAAAAGGTGTGGAGTCCCTGATTAATCTCTCTCCCACTGAGTCACTGCGATGTACTCTCCTACGCCCCCAGCCATTTTATTTGAGTTCTATTGAGAAGAGAAGGATTTACCGTTCTGTTTCTTTCCCTATCTGGATCATATATGCTGTCGTTCTTATACTCTTAAGCGAGCAATTATACGCCAGCCTTCCAATCGCTAGAAGATAACTGAGAGAGCGGCCTCACGAAGATGATGCAAGCATATGAATGTAGGTATGATTTTTTTTTATCTATTAGAATCCATTCCGAAGGAAAACTTACACAGCTTCCAGTGTATTAAATGAACATTTTGATTTTATATTTGTAATAAGATATCAAGTACAGAAGATAGCGTTCTGTAATTGATCGAAATGATATCTACAGAAGCCGGTTGGGTTACTGGTTGAATCTGTTTGATATGTAAAACCTGAAATTTACAATTAATTAAAAGCGTATCACTGATGATTCACTTGGACATATATTAAAGGTGTATTTTTCACTTCTGTTCCTAAGATCAGCGTCTATAACTCCCTAGAAATAAAGTGTCTGTTTTATATCTCTAATTTATATTCTTAAGTAGATATCAAATACTAAATAAAGATAAAAATATAACTTAGACAAAACTCTGAGCTAAATCATTATTTTAATAATTTCAGCAGAATTTAGGTTGGAGCGTTACTAATGTGCAGGGGTTATGGTTAGAGAAAAAAACTGCCTACAAGGGGTAGTGAGAAAATGACAAAAGATGAACGGGATTCAAGAAGATAAAAAAAAGCAATTGACTTTAACAAGAAGTGTTAGGAATCAATCAATGCATAAGAAAACAAAGAAAAAAAAAACAATGTGAAACAAACATTCAAATTCAAAATTACACACAATTAATTAATTGCTTCCAACCAGGATAATTAGTTGAATTATTGATGAACGTAATTTATTTTGTAATTTGTTTCATATAAATTACATAAACATAGTTTTTCTTAGTTACAAGTTATTTAGACGGAATTTTACAGAAATCAACAAATATAACTAGCATCTCCATAAATATCGGAAAGATTTTAGAAGGCATATACCAGAGACGTCTTATGATGAGCGTCTTATTCTGTTGAAAATACATTAACTATATAACCTTTCATGCATTGTGTCCTCAAAACGAGGTAAAACCGCTTCGTACCAAGACCGTATTTAACACCAACACATTTTCCTATAATGAAATAAACACAAAAATGATTGTAGAATAATTATACTGGAACTAATGTGTTATAGACAGTAGATTCAGACTCGCTCACTTCATCTCACTTCATCTCTCATGGAAAGTTTGACATTAGGACCGACTTTTCAATCGATAAATCATGACTTTTGGAGCTGACAATCCAATAGAATTTTTACTCAATGTCTTTAAATCATCATCAATTTTGCCAGCCCAGAAATCACAATTCATATTGCTGTAGGCAGTTTTTACAACCGTAACCAATGTCTTCATTATAAGAGGTCAGGCGTCAAGCGCTTGAGCGTCAAGCTGACACATCGTCCGGTAATTATATATGTGTGAGTGTGTATGTGTGTGCGTGTGTGTGTGTGTATGTGTATGTGTGTGTGTGTGTGTGTGTGTGTATACATGTATCTCTCTACTAACATAGTCCATATCAATATGTGTTATTTATGTAGATATCTTGTTTGTGGCCTAGAACGAGAGTATATATTCATGCTGCATACAATCATTTCTCTTCTTACAATCAATAAGACGTGTGTATTCAAGGATTAAGAAAATGCAAGTTCAAATATTCGGAATTTTAATTGGTTGCTCACCTCTAGGTTATACTCTAGAACGATGTGATTTTATAAGTGTAGTTTGGGTGTGACACAAGGCCGAATGAATAGAGAACTCGGTGAGGATTATACTCTAGAATGATAAATGTTATGAATAAGAACACTAAACACGATATAGTAAGTGACACTGTTCACAAATCCATACTTGTATGTTTGTGCATCTTCCTAAAGCACTTTTAGTATGTTATTCCTGCCTAGTGGTTTACCTTCTTCTTCTTCTTCTTCTTCTTCTTCTTCTTCTTCTTCTTCTTCTTCTTCTTCTTCTTCTTCTATGTGCCTTGTCCCTTCAGAACGGAAGCGATCATGGCTTTCCTCGTCTATCTATTCCTGGTGGCTCTGAGCACACTTTCACCTGTGACACCACGCAACCCCCATTCTATCATCCACCTACTCAGGCCATTCAAATATGTTATCCACTGCTTTCCCCTGTTTTTCCCCTCTGGCTGGCCTGTTAGTATCAGGTTCTCCAAGCACCTCTTTCTTCATTGCATGTGCCACGAACTTCAGTTGTCTCTTCATGATGGTCAATTTTAATTGCTTTTTTTTTCCATCCTTTCCAAAACTTCATCGTTGATCATATGCTCGGTCCACTATATCCGCAGCATCCTTCTGTAGAACCACATTCCAGCTGATTCAAGTTTTTCCTTCATCTTTGATGATATTGTGCATTGAAGAACTGACATCACATAGCAATCTAGTACCCTCTTCTTTGTTTCTAGTGAAAATTTCCTGTCTCGTAATACTTTACTCAGCTTCTGGAACGCGTCAATCGCCATTCCAGTTCGCCTTCGGATCTCTGAGTTTATCACCTTTCTTTTCGGAAAAAGTAAACTTCATTGCAAATGTTGTATAATCAGGAGAGATTCCTTATGCCTTCTCGAACTAACGCTTCCCACTGAAATTAGGTGGAACGGTTCTATTGAATCAATCCGTCGGTCTGTTGTTTGAAACGTTGCTTCACATTGTTTCTTTACACAATTTTTTCTTTGCTAAAAAAAGAAAAACAATGACAAAGAAATAAAGTAGAAAATAGGAATAAGCAGATAATACAACATTTATGAAACAGAAAAAATCCCACAACAATTCAGCAAATAATACAAAAACAACTAAAATGCTAACAAACACGAACATAAACACTTAATCATGACTTAAAACAGTTAAGCGGGAATATATACGGACACAGTAAAAAATAAAAGCGCGACCCAACACAGTAAAAACAGGTAAGCTGAAAATTGCAAAAAGATGTCAACTCAATATAAAGCAATTAAACAAGTATACACACTTAAAGGAACACGATAACAAGCAATAAGACACAATTAACCACCTACAACATCTGCATCTGTTACGCAATGTCTAAATCATCAAGAAAAATGAATAACTCATGCCAACAGATATCAAATTACACAAATCTTTATATAAATACAAAAACAAAATAGAAAGTAGCAGCATAAAAGAAACCCTGATGAGTGAAGACATTACGATAATGACTTCACAAAACTTCGGCATGTCTAAAAAATACTGCTCAGCTGCTAATTACATATCTTCCCACAACTTACAAACTATTGGCATATTTTTGTTAAAGCAACCATATTTAATCATGGTAAAAATGATATAATATCGCTCGAACAAAAAAGGGATCATAGCTTTAAAGGAAGTAAATATCAATTATCTATTAACAGGATGATCTTGGAAAACTGCTTCAATGCAAGAATCAAATCAAATATTAGGATTCGGTGGATAGATTATTGCAAGGCATTCGGTAGTATACCACATTTTTGGATGTTAAACTCTTTAAATCTATACAATATATCACCCGTTGTCCTCAATTTCATCAAACAATGTATATGACATGGAAAACAACACTTTACCACAATCATATAAATTAAACCTATAAGTCTGGAGAGATAAACATCAACAGAGGAATTTTTCATGGTGAATCTTTGTCTCCCTCACTATTTTGTATATCACTAATAGCACTAACCATATCACTAATAGCACTAACCATATCACTAATAGCACTAACCATATCACTAATAGCACTAACCAGCCAACTTAACAGGATAGAATGTGGTTTTAAAATAACTGAAAAGAAAATAAGCCATCTATTTTACACGGGTGGCTTAAGTTTTATACTAGGCAAGATAGTGAGCTGCAAACTGAAAAATGATTCAGTGATGACATTGGAATAAAATTTAATTTACATTAATGTACTAAAGCCAAAACTATACGTGAAAATACTACAAGAAATGTAATTTCTAAGCTTATACCGTGGTAAGAATAAAATATTTAAAGCAAGAAGTTTGTCAGTATCTAGGTGTAAATGAGGGTGAATGAATACACTATAAGAAAATAAAATAAATATTGCATAAAATGTACGATTGATATCAATAACTGAATTGAAGTTTCAGAACAGATTTATGACCATTAATATCCTTGCCATTCCAGTGGTTTTAGTTTCAAATTGTTGAACTGGACTCTAAATGACACCAAACGAATGGGTTCTAAGACAAGAAAAATTCTTTCTATGAATAAGACGCATCATGCAAATGCTGATGGAGTCTGTCTGTACATACACCGTAAAGAAGGTGAAAATGGTCTTATTCAGCTAGAATTGTCATACAAGACAACAACTATTGGCTTACTAAAAAACATTGGAATAACAAGGGATTGGATGATAAAATTGACCAAACAAATTAGAACAGACAGAAAAATATTCAATAATGAAGGAAGGTAGTAAATACGTACTAGAATTATTTTTAGTAGATTATATGGAAAACCAAAACATTACCAAAGAATCATCTGTTCCAGCAAAAAATATGAAATAGGAAACCAAAAATAACGCTCTTGAATAGAAAAAAACAACAACTCTGGAAAGGCTCTAATGGCCATTATCCAGAAAGTTTTAATAGACCCGATGTTGTTAAAGTTAATACTCATCGACATTTACGAACATCTGGATTAAAGGCTTTATATTTGCAGCACAATAGCAGAGACTTTTCGTGAGGAACATTCAGGCAAATATCAAATTTAATAATGTGGCTCTAAAATGCAAATTCGGTGACAAATACCAGCAAACCAGTGAAACTGTTGATAGTAAAATGTTTGTGTGTACGCAAGTATATATGCAAGTCTATCTATCTATCTATCTATCTATCTATCTATCTATCTATCTATCTATCTATCTATCTATCTATCTATCTATTTCCTGCTTAAAATATTACTTCATATAATACACTTGATAACAAAATGTTTATATGTAGATGTACATATATGCATGTATATCTGTACATATACATATATAACTTCATGCTTAAGATAATAAACCAGAACATACCGCCGATAATGAAATGTTCATTGAGAATAAAATGTTTTTGCGTACGTATATATATATATATATATATATATATATATATATATATATATATATACTTCCCACACACTTCACAAACGAATTTATTAAACAAAGTATAGAACTAATTTTAGAAAACTATTCATTCCACTTTAAAAACCAAAATTATATTCAAACAACAGCTACCGCGAGGGGGACAAAAATGCCACCAACATATCAAACACTCACACTGGCATATCTAGAAGAAAAACTATACAACCAAATAGGACACAAATACGGGGAAGACATAAAAACATAAGTCAATAAATCACGGAAGAATTATCTAGATGATTGTTTTATCTTTTGGAGATCAACATGGGGAGACATAAATAAACTAAACAATCTACTCCAAAATTTACACTTCAAAATTAAGTTCACGCTAGAATATAGCTATAATGAATTGCCATGCCTAAACATACTCATCAAAAACAAAAATAATTACATCAACATAGACATTTATCATAAATTCACAGACACCCAACCATACCTCCATTTCAAGAGTCACCACCCTCAAAGTTGTCTAAAATCCATCCCCTACTCCCTAGCACGACGAAATTTGCACAGTATTTGCTGACAAAACCCCTCGTAAAATACACCTAGAGGAACTACGAAAAACACTACAAATAAGAGGATACGACACTCTTATTATAAACAAGGATTTCCAATTAACAGATGATATACCATTAGAATGAAAAAGAATAAAACATTCCCGAATACGTATTTAGACACAACAAATGCAATCAAGAATTAATTAAAAAGGTAAACAGACACATTAGAAGTACTCAACAAAAATAATAAAAGAATAGAAATCCTAAAGACAACCAAAATAATTAAAAGCAAACGACAACCCCAAAATTTAAATAACATACTAACCGCTTCAAAATTCGAGCAACACACAACACAGCGGGTCATAAATTGCAACAAAAAATGATGTAGGGTATGTAACATAATAGCAGAAAGAAACCACTTCAAGTTTGAAAACACATCTCCATCCGAAATAAAAACAAATCTGTGCTGCAGATAACATTGTACGTTTCCCAACTTTCACACGAATGTAGTAGAGGTAAATTCAGAGTAATGCCTCTCTACCAAAATGCAGATTATGACACGCCCATAATGCAAGAAGAAATATTCATAAATAAATACAAGCATTCTCTCAACAAAAGAACCTAAGACACACACACACAGAAACACTAAATTCAAACGCGATGAAAAAACTGATTTTTCGAACCATTGCAACAAATAGTATTCTAAAAACAACACAAAAAACAACAAAAAAGACCAGTATTGTAGAATTTGATCAAAATCGCTAAAATATTTTGAAGTATAAAAACGAAATCAAATTGCGCAAGTCAGTGTAAAAAAAAGTTATGGCCAACGAAAAGCGACTGACCTCCAAAGCGAAAGAGATTTTACTTGCTAGTGTGAAAAATATGAATAAACACTCACGCATATGAACTTTCTGACCCGCTCACCAGTTATCTATATATGCACAATATTTTGGCCATCAGAAAAACAAGCGTATCTCTATATGTAAAATCACAAGTTTATTCCCATAAAGAGAGTCAACTTTAGATTCGAAACACCTGCAGAGACAGAAATACTGTTATGGACACTTAATATATCATACAAATAGCAAGTAATATTAATGCACAGAACCTATATATTTACACTTTAAACAAAACGTTCACAGCTACTCGCACTTTTTTGTTTGTATATATATATATATATATATATATATATATATATATATATATATATACATATATATATATATAGTCATCCCCAGACAGATCTGTTTTGCTGTATTAGACGATTAGACATCCGACTGCTTTTAACCCAGGAGTGAACCCGACAGATTCTACCATTGAGCTTTGGGAACTCGGTAGAAGGGGGCAGACTTTTAGCGTATAATGTGCTCTAATTCATTACTGAATGACCGATGCGTAGCTACTGTTTTCAAAGTCTACCATTATTTCAGAATGCTCAATGAGGGAGTGAGAGCGTAAATATATATATATATATATATATATATATATATATATTTCAAGAAGTAGTCGGAGGATTTGAATAATTATTTGAATACTTCATCGAGCTTAATTCGTTACCTCTTCGTCACCAGGGCCCGTGGTACAGTTGGTATAACATCAGCTTAATAACCAAGACTGTCTGGGTTTGATTCCTGGTAGTGGATGCGCACTGCTGATGAGTCCCAAATATAGGACCAAACGGCCGTCCAGTGCTTTCTGCATTCTGTTGAGGTCGAATATAAAGCTCGATGATTTACTTAATAATATATATATCTATATATTCCTGATTAAAATTATACTAAAGATCATACAGTTGTTAATGAAATGAAATGTTTGTGCGGATATGTATATATGAATTTACATTCTACAGATGATAATAAAATGTTTATGTGGTATCTATGCTATATATATATATATATATATATATATATATATATATATATATATATATATATATATTCCTGCTTAAACATACCCCAGGTCATACACATGTTAATGAAAATTTACAATTACCATTGCATCTCTAAAAAAGTCATATATTTTGTACTTAATGCGTACGCTACAGTAAACAAAGATTAATACTCTGATCTATATTTGTGACTAATTATTGATCTATTGTCCGAAGTGTATCTCTCATATGTGTAGTCACGATATTTTAGTTGACGCGTGGTACGCACTTCGCGCCTGTAGAATGTGGTTACATCGATACCCCGTCGTTATTCCTAATATTTATTGAATTCGTCTGTCAAGATGATCATGTTTAACAACAATTTGGATATATACCTCTCTCCATACAAGCCAACTTGTGATATATAGGGTTGTTTGGAATGAATTTAATTATTTAGCTCAATTTCTTTTTTCTTCCAAAATGAAGCGAATTTTCTCTAAAGAAAATGGAATCATTAATATTGTGCTCCGGTGATTTTTCTTCCTGTTTGCTGAAATAAGTCCTGAACATTTTGTTTGTGACCAGTCTGATGTCAGAAGTCATTTTCTTTCTTTAAATGTAAGTGATTTTCATGTATTTTCTTTCTTTCTCTGCATCTTTAATTTTTCTCTATGCTTAATATTATTTCAAATGACCTCTAGTCGCACTATTCAACCAATGTGTGATATATACGTTATTTTAGATGAAATTTAATTTCTCGCTGGATTTAATTTTTGCCAAAAAAAATGGAACATCATCACCTGACCGGAAATCGCTAATGTTTGGCTCCGATTACTTTTTCTTTCTCTTTTCAGATACAAAACCTAAACATATTGTCCGTGACCTTTTCCGAATTGGCGTTAAAATTCGCTGTTATTCATATTTTTCTGTCTCTTTACTATTTCTCGATCTTGAATATTATATTCTTTAATGAACGTCTGTCGTCACGTGGGTGTATATATGGGATTGGCAAATACATATCAAAAGAAAAAAATAAGCCCTATTACAAGAGATTTCAAAAAGATATACACCCACGTGACAATTCACTTATTTATGTTAAATAGTGTAAGAAGTGGTCATTCGACATGCGATGGCATTGGCAAATACATATCAAAAGAAAAAACTTAAGCCCTATTACAAGAGATTTCAAAAAGATATACACCCACGTGACAATTCACTTATTTATGTTAAATAGTGTAAGAAGTGGTCATTCGACATGCGATGGGATTGGCAAATACATATCAAAAGAAAAAAATTAAGCCCTATTACACTATTTGACATAAATAAGTGAATTGTCTCGGAAGTAATTGAACATCTTCACTTTACTGGTAATTACTTATGCTGAGCTGCTTTTATTTATTTCACAGTAATTCCGCCACTGGTCTACATTCTCTTTTGAAGTAGCATGGAATCCCCTGAATTTTACTGAGTTAAAAACTTACTAAATTTGTTTTCTTTAATTTTTAGTTATTTAATCAATTTTTTCACTTTTTCTGAACTTTATCAATGATATTCCTGATGCAATCAGTTCTCAAGTATGGAGAAGACACCACCATCTGATGCTGTCTCAATATGAAATCTCCCAGTGCTGATGAAGTAAACCTCACTTCTGCTCTATGATTGGGTAAGAAATGTCTCGTAAATTTTCCATACCGAAACTGCTATTTTTTGACCATCATAGAGTAGATTGCTTGCCTTCCATTAGTACAGACCATATAGTGTCTCTGAAAGGAATACACTTCGACAATTTGGCTCGCCTCTTTCAGCCAATCTCAAATTGAATGACTACATCGAATGAATAGATACATCTAGTGATATAATCAGGAAGTTTTTGTTGTCTGAATCTATTTTGTACATTTTTAAAATCTGCTACTCGTCCGTGCATTGAATACCGTTGTCATACCTGATCAGGTGGTCATGCTATTCATCTTGGGGTTCTCGACAAAATTCAAAGGAGGATTTGGCAGTTCGACTTCAGTTACTTTCTCAGTAACAGAATGTGGTTTACCTCTGTCATTTCTACAAATATTTTAACAGTTTCTGCTCTAACGACCTTTATTCATTAGTACCGCGTCATCATAAATTTACTCGTGCAACTAGATTGGAAACAATGACCCACCATTTTACTGTAAAATAGTCAAATGTTACCGCTACTTCGAAACTACCAGTTTCTTTTCTCGCATTTCTCGCATTTCTCGCCTGCGAAAATTCATTCCAAATGCTTGATTCCTAGATATCTATAATCTTTAAGTGCAACGTCAACGTTCTATATACTTTTTTAAAAAATAATCTCACCCCAAGCACGGCATTCTACTGCCACTGTTGTGCAGGGGGCTACATAGGGGAAAGTGATGAGAAAGAGGGGTTAGTTATAGGAAATGTCAGGGGGAGGGTAATAGACGGATGAGAATAACGAGGATGGGGGTGGAGTAAATGAAAAAAGAGCTTGAGAGAATAGATGCGAGTTAGTAAGATATGACAGGTCTATTGACCTTACATATAAATTTCTTGAGATTGTAGCTGTCTGGGAAGCAAGTATATGGAGGGGAATTCAACAGGCGGGAGGTGCGTGAAAAGAAGCTGTTAGAGTAGAAATTGCGGTTACATTTTTCGGTTTCACTGTAAAATGGTGGGACCGAGTTGCTAATCTAGTAGCTCGTGTAAATTCATACCTAGGAGGCACCAGTGATCTAAGTTCATTGAAGCAGAAGCCGTGAAATTATTTATAGAAGATGCACAGGGAAACCACGACACGCCGGTGAGATAGCGACTGCAGCCTAGCTGCCAAATCGGTAACGATCACATTATAGATTCTCCGTTGGATTCTGTCAAGAGCAGGGGCACCCGATTGGATGTGGTAGCAGTATTCAATACACGGGCGGATGGTAGTGACTCTTATTTATCTCTTTCCCTTTCTTTGGCATCCCCTGTACCGTAATTTTTCTTTTCTCTCCATTTTTTCCCTCACAGTATAATCTCATGGACACCAGTGGCAGTACTGCTTTGCTTCGGTGAAACGATTATAAAAAATGAAGAAAATTATATATGTATTTAATTGCTATTCTTTTTCAAGTGTCTAACCGATTTGGTCCAACATCTGGCTTAGATCTTGTTGATTAATTTAAATATATTTCCTCATTTTATTTATTCAATATCGAAAATAATGCGAACTGGGATGACAGACAAATTTCCGGTTTGTACTAGAGTCGAAACTAGACATATGTCTAATTTACATCAGTGTTAAAAGCCAGGTACCAATCAGTTGTGAACTTGAGTCAAAAAGTATGATATCTTGGTTTATAGATAAGTCAAATTGTAAATCAATGTTCGAGTAGAACTTGCGTTAAAAGGTAGAATTATACCAGTTATTTTAGTGAAATGAAATTTGTCTTGAGCGTCCAGACATCAAGATCCTTTCGCATTAATGTACGCACCCCCAAGTCTCTGTCCTTGAACTTATGTTTTTGCTAATTTTCATAACCTTCTTGATGGCATTTTCTTAAGTAGGTATCTATGCTGATGTTAAAACCATTTATTCCTAACATAATAGAAATCTGAGTGATTTGATAAGAAAAACAGCAACTGATCTAAAATGGATCTACGTTCCGTTCTTAACTAAAGCAAGGAATAGCGTTTTACAATAAACAACATTCGGAAAGATTATATAGAATCAGCTGATTAGTTTGCGACTAGTGGAGCTTGTCACTTTTGTCGCACTAGTCAGTTTATCTTGTCAGAATCTATCATAGCTATAATTCTACCATTTGAACTTACTGCGAATATTGATATCACATATGGTATAATACACTTGCTATATATTTAGAGATTCTTAATAAAATCCAATTGTAATGTCACTGGTCCTGACCTGGTATCCCAGATTTAGCCAGTTCCTACTGCATGATGTAACTTCCGTCTGTCTTTATTTAGATTCTATAAATTTATATTCTATAAATATTTTATGGTAATTATTCTGATGAAGTTTGCCTTGTGTTACCTAGACTTTAGGAAGATAAAATCAGTATTAGATTGATGACAAGTTGTAATTATTTTATATTTGAAATGGTTAGAGAGAACCGTAATTTCTATGCTAAGAGTTCCCTCTCTCGCCCTTCTCGCTTGTCGAACTCTTTTATAGTTTATTGCTAACCAGTCAACATCGAACTTTAAAAAATAGAAGTGCAATGTCAATCTTGATGTTCTGTCTTCTTATTGTCATTTTATCGTTCTATTTCGTAGCATTTTCCCTTATAATCTCTAATACTCAGTAATTCCTTACGTTCTAGTGACGGTATTGCCCTACTTGGGGTGAATTGATAACAATAATTTGCTAAATTAAGCTATAACAGCTTTTGTACTGCCAGGCAGTGTAAAAAATGAAATTGCTATTAACCAACGAAACCTGTAATCTATATCAATAAAAGTGACGGGAGTGGACGTTGTGTAAGTATTTGTTTGTTTGATAGATTCGACTTAGTGTCTGCATTTTGTGGTCTAACTCGACGGCAGTTGCGCTCAGATGTAGACAAAAATTTTAGAACGCTAACGACACCTTGAAATTTTTCAGAAAACCAAAATTAGGGGTAGAAAAATATATATTATCACTCCACAAAGTCAGGCATCAGTTTATTCTATTTTTTATTTTTTTATTTTTTAATCGTTTCCCCCCCGAGCAAGGCATTTTACTGCCACTGTAGCGCAGGGGGTTACATAGGGTCGGGGAAGTGATGGGAAAGGATGGTTAGATATAGGAAATGTCAGAAAGAGGGTGATAGATGGATAAGGGTACCGAGAAAGAGGGTTGGTTAGATGGTGAGAGTGTTTGAGAGAATAGATGCAAGTTAGCGTGTTAGGAAGTGTCTATTGACCTTACTCTTAAACTCCTGGAGATTGTAGCCGTCGAATTGTATTGATTATAATATAGAATCGATCACTCCACTTTATATTATCGATATATATATATGTTTTGCATCCCATTCTCACACTAATCCAATAGAGACATTCTACATTGTTATCTATATCTATAAAAGTGACGACGATGGACGTTGTGTAAGTATTTGCTATGTAAATTCATTATATGTTTTTATTATTATTATTATTATTATTCTTTAAACTACCGGAGTGAAACCGGGCTAAACTGCTAGTCTATATCTATAGAAGTGAAGAAGGTGGACGTTGTGTAAGTATTTGCTATGTAAATTCATGATATGTTTATTATTATTATTATTATTATTATTATTATTATTATTATTATTATTATTATTATTATTATTATTCCTTAAACTACTCGAGTGAAACCGGGTTAAACTACTAGTCTATATCTATAAAAGTGGCGAGGGTGAATATTGTGTAAGTATTTTCTATGTAAATGCATGATATATTTTTTATTATTATTATTCCTTAAACTACCCGAGTGAAACCGGGATAAACTGCTAGTTAAAGAATAAAATGTATATGAATTAATATATCTTATTACAATTAGAATTATTTTTGTAGGTACACGTATTTGTGTTGCTGTATGTGTTTTCTTTTTTTATTTTCTCAGTTAAATTAGTAACAGGTGAAGGTTAAATAATGTGCCTAGAAAAAAATTGTACCTCCATCATCATTCGAACATGCATTCCAATTTTTTATCAAGGAAATTGCTTCTGTAAATGAAACTAACTTTCACCATTTTGGCCGCGGAAACGGCATTGACCTACGAGGGTGTTAATCCACTCTTGGGAGGAATGCATTCTTCCCGTCAGGATTTCTACGAATTCATATCTGCCATCTTCAGTTTCGTACATGAAATATAAAGATGAACTACAATAATAAGAGATAATGTCGGGAAAAAATCTGCAGTCATTTGTGAATGGATTTCTTTCAGAAAACAACAAGTGGTAGCTAGTTTAATACTGCAGGCAGTACCATATTATATCCATTCAATTCATCGATGATGAAGTCAGAATAAACGGAGGGGTATATTATTAATTGGATAATATTATTTCTGAGTTCCATGCCATTTTAATTAAACAATTTCGAAGAAGAGATCTGACAGATAATTTTAAAACATATTTGGTGGTAAAACTAACTTTTCTTTAGTGAATTCTAAATAAAAGAAAAAGAAAATCGCTTGAACTAATAAAAATAATCAATCAGAAAATAAGCGTACGAAAAATGACGCAAATTATATTTGTAATATAAATGTTCAGCAATATTCAGTTAAGTGCCATACTTGATACACGATTTGGGCGATCATGTTTTGAAACAGACATGACTGGCTGGGCAGAAGATTATCTCGCAGTAGATTGCCATTGCTTTATGCGGTAGACTGGATGCCAGACAAGGCTATAGAACCCAATCTGTCCTGATATTTAACTCATAGCTAGAGGGAGAAGAGATAGATTATATTACATTATTATAATACATATAATTAGTTGGGGATCATTTTATTACTTCATAACAATAAAAAACCGATCCTTCCCTTTATGCCCATTAGAAGTTTTAATTATGTCTCCAACTATTATATTCAGTCAGTCAGTTAAGTGCCAAGCGGGATACACGTTTTTGGGCGGGCATGTCTCGAAAAAAGACATGACTGACTGGGAAGAAGATTATTCCGCATTAAATTGCCATTGCTTTCTGCGGTAGACTGGTTGCCAGCCAAGGTTATAGAACCCAATCTGTTCTATTATTTAACTCATAAGTGGAGGGAATAGACGGATTAATATCTTTCACAATGGTATTTTTGCGTAAGTGAATACAAGGAATTCAACTAAGAATTCGAACTCGGCTTCCCGGGTTGTCATTTCGAGTCCATAGCCACTGCACCACAATTACATTTTATATGTATTTAGATAACTGACGTTATTCAGAAACCGAAACAGATGTGTGAGATCTATCGCCGAGGCTAAAAGCTGCATAGAATATTTTGCTTGTTCTGTCTATACTTTATCATTCTTTCAAATTAACTATGCAGTAATAACTATGAATGCAAAGTAAATGAGGAAGTGTGTAATCACCGATTCTACGAGGGTCATTCAATACATAAGGTGAATTTTTTGTATAAGGACTTCTAATACAGATAGAAGCTTACTTTTTTCATTTTTTTCCTTTACTTCTTTTTCATAGGGATTTCACTTTTTTGCAGATTGAAAAATACTTTGAGAGTTTTGGAGATTAACAAAGATGGCCGACCAAGAAGCATGCTCCAGGATTGAACAGAGATCAGTTATCAAGTCTTTGGTTGCTGAAGGTTGCAAACCAGTTGAAATTCATAGGAGAATGTCAAGTGTGTATAGTGCCACATTTTTCAGCCAAAACATTCTACAAGTGAGCTAAATTGTTTAAAGAAGGACGAAGGAGTGTTGAAGATGAAGGCAGGCCTGGGAGGCCTACAGAAGTGAGGTCTACTGAGATGAACGAATCAGTCATTGATCTCATTCCATCTGAAAGAAGAGTGAGAGTGAACTGCTGAGACAGGTAAAGACAGGCATAAAAAACAAACGCAGGGGTCTTCAGTCACATGGAGTCGTCTTGCATCAATACAATGCAAGTCCTCACACAGCAGCCCAAACGGTGCAGACCATCAACGAGCTGGGCTGGGAACTGCTGCCTAATCCCACTTACAGCCAAGACTTTGCCCCTTCAGACTTTCAACTGTTTGGTCCCTTGAAAGCGTTCACGAGCGGCACGAAGTTTGAAAGTGACGATGAAGTCAAAAGTGCTGTGAGCGATTGGCTGAGACAACAACCAAAAGATTTTTACGCTGAGAGAATACGGAAGCTTGTGCAAAGATGGTAAAAGTGTGTAACACTGCTGAGAGACTACGTTGAAAAACAAATTAAGGTTGTATCTTTATTTGAAGTCTTTTACTGAAACATTCACCTTATTTATTGAATGACCCTCGTATAATGATTATAACAAAGTCTTATCCAAAGAAACAATGAGTTGAAAGGCATCCTTAATTGTGTTAAATATTTCAGTGATGACATCGGTATGGATTTTGTGTAAGACAAATGTGCAAAGTAATATTCAAGAAAGGCAGAATTACCGAAACACATTCAATAGATTTAGTCACTAAGATTAGGGAACTGGAACAAGGAGAATGTTGTTAATTGTTTCATGGCATATCAACCTCGGCGGGTCATTTTATTGCCAACTAAGTTTTATTTATTTATTGCTAGTAATACCTTTTTCTTTCAACTATTTATTGTTTTTATACAAGTCTTGTGTCTAGTAATACATTTTCTTTTTCGAGTATCAAGATTCATTGGGATTTGTTTTTTTAAGGGCAGGGTTCCAAAGTCCTGCCCTTGTTATTTAACCCATAGCTGGAGTGAAGGGACAGATTAACAACTTTCCCAAGGGTACCAGTGCTTAAGTAAATGCAGGGTATTCAACAGGAATTCGAACGCGGCTCACCGATTTCTCTTTCCGAGCCGATATCCACTGCACCACAAAGCACATCCGTCACTGAACGCTTACAGCACCTGGTATTTCCAAGCGGTCGCCCATCTAAGTACTGACCAGGCTCAACGTTGCTTAACTTCGGCGATCGAACGAGAACCGGTGTATTCAACGTGATATGGCCGTAAGCCCGGAACGAGGAAGAAACATAAAATAATTAGAAGTCTATCCACATGAAAGAAAAGGTACAACAGGCGCGTGAATCTGGTGTTAAATTTTTAGCTGAATTCACAAAGCAGAATATCAGTCATAAAAACTTTCGAGGATCAAAGGCCACAAAACAAAATTAACTTTATTATTAACATGGCAGTCTCTAGAGACTTTATTGTATCTTTGGAAATCTTTAAAACGCTATCAAAATACGACGATATTCAAAGTATATAATTAAATTGGGGTCATAATAAATTTAAATAATACTATGAAAAAGATTAAAGAAAAATGACATCGAAGTTGAATTTTACCTCTGACATCAAACACAAATAAAAAAGGGTTCATTAAAAATAAAAATTTACATAATTCTAAGGGTTTTATTAATTTTGATAAGAATAAGGGAGCAAAATTTATTCAGAACAAACACAGGCTTTTGAAATGTCCGTTGTAACTTCTCTTAATATTAAACTATCGACGCGTAATATTTTTATTATAAAGCATTTATAATTTATACTATCGGCTTCAATATTTATTAACATTTTTTATTTAATGTTGATTAAACACAAATAATAAGAAATAATATAATAAACATATCTAGTTTAATTTAGCTATGTAATATGTAATGTGGACTGCATGCGTCTCTGTGCATTTGAACAATTGAATGTTATTTAAAATTATAACCTTAGTTATCTAATTGATTTTTTTTCATTACAAATATTATGTTAACGTCTCACATTACATATAGTTTATATCTATATTAATATCTCTGATATCATTCCAAACAGCTGTTTAAACAAATATATATTCATAAAATAATCAACTTTAAGCGTCAAATATACATAAAAACAACATTTGGGATAATTCACTCACAGGACGCTCGTTTATATATAGATAAAAATTAATTTGGTGATGATATTTAGAATAAAATTGTTTTAAAATAATGGCATCTTAAGTGGTAACCGAATTAGTGTTTATAATACAGTTTCTAAAGAAAGGCAAACCATTTATAAATGGACTTATTTTTAACATATTTAATAGTATATTGTTTGCATATTTTAAGAGAATAGTGTAGAAAATGTAACAAATATATTTATCTGGGTAAAACTAAAAAATAGCATATATATATATATATATATATATATATATATATATATATATATATATATGTATGTATGCATGTATATGTATGTATATATATATATTTTTATATATGGCCTGCTTTTGAGCTTATTTAAAGAGGGAAACATAGTTATGAACACTTTTTCGGATTAACATAATTTAGTGTACGCCTTTGTGTCTTAGAAGATATTCGCTAAAATACACGCAAACTTTCACCTGGCTTGTAACCAGAACTATTCAATCGCTATCGAGATTACAATTACACAATGATCAGTTATTGACGTAAAAGAATTCTAAAACTGTTACTTAACAAATTACATTTTTTAAAAATGCCATTTGTTCTGAAACGAAAAGAAAACGAGTACCCAAACAAAGCAAAAGAAACTTCGTGTCTCGCTCATGTGTACGTAGTATGTTGATTTTTATTTCGAAAAATTATTTCCAAATTCAGAGCTAATCATTGTCATTCCTAAACTATAGCAAGATCAATGCCATTAAAAATCTGTAAATCCGTATCACCCTTCATACTTTACAGAGTTAAAATAAGTCGAACGCATGCAACTAGCCACGTGAATGTAAATGTCACCAAGAAGACGCTGTTAAGGCGATGTAAAAACCACAATATAACGAAACTGTCAGATCTATTTTAATAAAACTAGATAAAAATATCTCACTGATAAAGTTATTTATTCTTTGATTGACATTGATGGAACTTCAAGGAGGATTCGCAGACAATAGACAGGACGAACAGTCATACTTTAGTTGAAAAGGTACTTTTATACGAAATAGTTTAGAAGATGTGAAGAGGAAATTTTCGTCATTGGTAAAGTGAGTGAAGAAGTTCTGTTTTTAATGTCATCGCATTAATGAACATCGCTCGGCCGGATAACATTTCAACAACAAAAGATTTATTTGACAGAAATTGGAATTCAATTTAATGGTTCGAAAATACTTCAGCCTGACCTATCGTCTTATTCGATGCAATGCCAATGAAAACAGCTGGGAATAAACTAAATCTTACCAACGTATAGTAAAAAAAAGAAAACATTACTACAATGCGTTAAATTTATTCGCTTCAGCAATTTGAAAACATCTTCATTCCTTTCTGTTAAATGGCAAAATCATCGTGGTTAATTCAAGCAAAAATTAGTCATGGAAGTTAGTCATTTTAATCGATTTCCGATTTCTCTGCTTTTTCTACTTAAAACAAAGCTTGGTTAGCTATAAGATGCTTCACTGTGTTTTTGTTTTGTTTTTAGATTAGTTTATATTGTAAAAATATCAGTTATTTACAATTTGAAAAAAATTAAACATCTTCAAAGGCAAATAAAAATATTTTCCAATTTAGAGAAAATTTCGAAAATGCAACTGTTATGATATTCTAAGTAGGGATAGCAGATATATATAATAAGTATCAGTTCTACCGTCAAGTATTATAGTATTTATTCGTTCCGTGTAGACCCGGGCTCGAGCCAAAAATTGCACAGAACCCAAAACCGTCAGTTCTACTGGCATCGGTATTACTACCGATTAGTCTCCTTACGGTACAAGACCGTGGTATTTACTCGTTTCCAATCCCCACGGTGACAAGGTGCGGCACAAGGTCGGTTTCATGTGTGGCCAAGAACAAAAATTGCTCAAAAGCCGCATCTGTAATAATAACGGCCCGCGCCTCTTTTCAGTACATGCGTCATTACAACTACGTTATGTAACGAGCCTATACGTAACGTCTAATTTTACGCATATGTTAATTAATTGTAACACTAACGAACCACTACTACAGTCATGACATAGTAAGCATTGGTTGTCTAATACAACAATTACATCGTAATTTAAAGATTTACCAAGATCGCACATAGAACTACAAAAATTTATATGTTTATTAGGGTTCACAAAGAAAAATTTAAATTTCGCATGCTTCAAATTGAAGTTAAATTCCTTGCATTCATTTACTATTGGGAAAGGTATTAATCCGTCTCTTCCCTCCAGTTAAAGGTGAAATAATAGGACAGATTGGGTTCTATAGCCTTGGCTGGCAACCAGTCTACCGCAGAAAGCAATGGCAACATACTCTGGGATAATCTTCTGCCCAATTGGTCATGTCGCTTTCAAGACATGATCGCCCAAAGTGTGTATCACGTATAGCACTTAAGTGACTGATTGAATATAATAATTGGAAGCATAATTAAAACTTCTACTTTGCATAAAGTGGGAGAACGATTTTCTATTATTATGAAATAATAAACTGATTCCCCACTAATTATACTTAATATGATGTAATATAATCTATCTCCTCTCCTTCCATCTATAAATTCAGTAATAGAACAGATTGGATTTTATAGCTTTGGCTGGCAACCAGTCTACCGGAGAAAGCAATGACAACCTACTGCGGGATAATCTTCCGCCCATCAGTCATGTCTCTTTCAAGACATGATCACCCAAAGCGTTTATCACATATGGCACTTCAGATTGACACTAACACTGTATGATGATGGATGATTGAAGGAGACAAATTACAACACCTAACCTTTCTATTAATTAGAAAACCATCGCCATAAATGACATAAAAGTTGGTTTTTGATTTAGGATTGTTTCGAAAGTTGATTTGAGGGACTCTCAGCAGAAAACTGATAGTAGGCTTCAAGTAAACAAAATGTTCGTCCAATATCAATTAGAAATATAATCGTTCACGGGAAGTAATTGTTATCTATCCGACACCAAGAACAGGTCACAGGAAATTTAGTTTGGTTGTATTAGTTTAGCGGCATTTAAACCTCTATCGGTTTTTTAATGCTGAAATCCAAATATATTGTACCCACATGTTTAAATACATATATTTTATATATTTTTTTTTAAACTGTCAAGGTAAACGCATGTACATTTTTTTTAGATATATAATTTATAAATAATATTTTGGAAGGTCATTTAGATCGGAAAATATACACGGAGAAAATCGAAATTATTCAGCAGCTTCAAACCATTCTCATTGGAATAATGTCTAAAATGATTAAAAAGAATGTGATAGCCCACGCCTCACTCAACTTCAGATTTAGTGCAAATGACGTGAATTTCCTCGCTGAACTTATATGTTGTTAATGCTAATGACGGGAAGTTCTCACTCCGTTCAACGATGAACAACAAACGCACATCGAAGATGTTATCATTGACACAGACTGATACTGGAAGATTTATTAACAGATAAGTGGATTTGCAACGCCCACAGACCCTTTCTCCGACAAAATTTGAAGCATGACTGTAACGAGACATTTCATTAAACTTTTTGTTAAAATGAGAGAATTGCAGATAACATAAACAACACTTTCAAAAACTTCAAATACTTTTTTATATTTGTTTTTATCATTTTTCAGTCAATGTATTCTTCAGCCTTCGCGTTTTTTGGATCTCAATTATTGCACCTGAGGAAAGCTGAAGAATGGATGAGCTGAAAGGCCCAGTAGGTGGGGTATACCTAACAATAACCTGGATAAATTCACAGATTTAAAAAAATTCAATAGACAACATCACGTGGCTTTTAATAATTGACCAATCAAATGGATCTATTTTTCAAAATTTGAAATCTGTGAATGCATCCAGGGTATTGTTAGCAACTAAATACATTGTCTCAGTGGTGTCAATGTTCATAGAATTTTTTTTATATCTGAGAAATAATCTCGGTTTAACTTGACTCTATTGGGGTTTATCCAACTTAGAAGAAACAACATCACGTGATCTTTAATAATTAACCAATCGAATGGATTTATTTTTCAAAGCTTTAAATCTGTGAATTTATCCAGGTTATTGTTAGGAACTAAATACATTTTCTCAGTGGTGTCAATGTTCACAGAACATTTTCTTTAATCCAACTTGACTCTATTGGGTTTTATCCAACGTAGAAGAGACAACATCACGTGATCTTTAATAATTAACCAATTGAATGGATCTATCTTTTAAAGCTTTGAATCTGTGAATTCATCCAGGGTATTGTTAGGAACTAAATACATTTTCTTAGTGGTGTCAATGTTCACAGAAAAATTTCTTTAATCTAAGTATTAATCACGGTTCGCTAAAAACAAATAAACTAGAAAAAAATGAAAGCGTCAAAGGAATGTTAAGGACATACGAAACAAATGTTAGGAAAGATAATTTAGCAAATTTTGTGAAGTTCGAATTAAGGGAATATAATAAAATTTAAATTGAAAATCGTTGAGTCGACTCAGTTTTCCGCGCTGGCATTCATAATACAACGCTGTATAGGCAGAGAAAATAGAAGCATATAAAAGATTTATGGAAGAAGCTAGCCACTGCATGGAGAAATCATGTCCGTCGTGGTTTAATTTGAGAATATTGCGATTGTTAAATTACACCCTTCAAAACGAGTTGACATTAAATACTGTACATAAGATGACGTTTTCATGCTGAACGAATTGAAATGTAGAAATGTATAACTCTTTCTTGCCCACCCATCTGCGTCAGGGGAAAACGAGTGTCGAGTTGAGCACGTGGCTTGGAGTATGTGGGGGTGGAATGTTTCATGGTTGCATTACTGAAAGAAACCAATAAATGTTAAAACTATTGCAGAAGAAAATCTAGGCAAATAGAGAATTCGGAAAATATTTGTGTATAAGTTTGCATACAACTAAACTTTAATTTTTCTGACTTTGCGTATCGATATTTTTATAATCATATCGCCCCAAGCATGGCATTTTACTGCCACTGATGAGCAAGGGGTTTAATGGGAGGAAAATTAAGAGAAAGAATGTCAGGTTATTGAGGGTGTCAGGAAGTGGGTAAGAGGTAGTGGGACCTAGTTGCTAATCTTGTGGCTCGAGTAAATTCATACATAGGGGGCACCAGTGAGCTAAATTCATAGGAGTAGAAACCGTGAAAATATTTGAGAGACACAAGGAAGCCACATTGCGCCAGTGAGAAAGTGACTGTATCTGAGTCGCCAAATCGGGATCGATAACATTACAGATTCTCCGTTGGATTTTGTCAAGGACTTCTAGGTGGATAGCAGAAGCACCCGACCAGATATGGCAGCAGTATTCAATGCACCAAGAGATGGTAGATTTGTATATGTGCAGGACGGTCTCAGACGGAAAAAAAACTTCCTGGTCCTGCACAGAGAACCGACCTTGCAAAAATGTTAGTATGAATATATTGCTAAATGTGTAGTATATTTAAAAAAATATATATTCTTTTTAGTCGTTTTACCCCAAGCAAAGTGCTACCGCCACTGATGCGCAGGGGACTAGATACGAGTAAATGTTTAGACAAGAGGAGAGTGAAGAGAAAGACGAACCAGTTACAGTGGGTGTCAGAGAAAGGGCAAGAGAAGGATGGAAACACAGGTGTGAAGACAGTTATGAAGGTAGAGAGAAAGGAAAAGAACAAGATAGAATAAGATATACAGGGTGATGTAGAAAGAACTGGAGTCAGTTTAGACAGGAGGAGAGTGACGAGAAAGATGGACCAGTTACCAGAGGTATTAGAGAAAGGACAACAGAAGGATAGAAAAACACAGTTGGGAAGACAGTTGCGAAAGTAGAGAGAAAGGAAAAAAAAGACAAGATACACAGGGTAATGCAAAAGGAACAGGAATCAAGTGGGTGAGAAACGGGTCTTGATATTGCATTGAAATTCCTGAAGGTTGTAGCCGTCAGGGAAGCAAGCATACGGAAGGGAGTTCCGCAGGCGGGAAGGGCAAGAAAAGAAGCTGATTTAGTAGAATTGTCGCCTGCATTTGGTTGATCTAACTGTAAATGGGTGGGACCTTGTTGCTAGTCTGGTTGCACGAGTAAATTCAAGTAGCGGCAGCACCAGTGACTTAAGTTTGTCGGAGATGACGCCATGAATATATATATAAACTTTTAATCACAGCTTATCAGTGTGGCTAGACTGCTGCTTGCTTCCAGCGGGTAGAAAAACTTGATCGATTTTGTATGTAGATTGTAGCCCTAAGCTATTGGCTTATATGTATATATAGGCAGTAATCTTTCATTTAAATATGTTTTATTAAAAACAACCGACAAGGAAGATTTTATAAAGGTTTTATTTAACTTTTCCAGTATTCTTACATGTTTTCTTTATCCTGGAGATAAGTAAATTAAAAATGTTTTATAATATTCGAATTCCAAAGCTCTTTCAGCCAATTCACTGGCCATTTTCAAGAATGATATTTTCCCAATGTTGTTATTATATCCTTGTATGTGAATGTAATGGAATTTTGTTTTTTTGTGTGTTGCGAAAAGGAGAGTTCTTTACAGATTTCACGTGATGTGCGAGGCTTGGCACACGTGAATCTCTTTCTTTTTGGAAAAAATCTTTCTACTTTTATATAGTGTAAGGTTAGTGGTAGGAGAAAATTGTTTGATATATATATATATATATATATATATATATATATATATAAATTAAAAAAGGATTAATTCAATGATGTTGGATGATCATTTTGATATGAAAATCCCCACGGGGGATAACACATCACCTCAGCAACAGAAAAATCCTTTCAGAAACTGGAGAAAAATCAGTCTAATTTTCCTTTTTAAATAGATTTGCAAAGAAATTAAAAAAGAAAAAGAAAAAGATAAAACAAAATAAAATAAAATAAATAAGAAAAGAAATAATTAACATCGTCTGGGTTCGAAAAAAAAGGAAAGAGAATTGTAACTTAAAATTAACGGAAGGCGTGTTGAATTGATGTAAGGTTAAACAACACGGAAAAAAGGTGGGAGATAAGAGAGATAAAGGAAGGAAGGGAGGGAAAAAGAAAAGAAAAGAAAGAAAATTTTTTTTTATATATTACAGACGCTGGACATATTCAAAAACCTAACTTCCCCAAAACGTTGAAGTATTAAAAAAAGGCCTTTATTTAAAAAGGTATAATTACTTTTAAAGGGAATAAAAAGATATAGGATTTAAAATAAAAATTTTTAAAAAAATTTAGGTCATTTAATTTAAACTAAATAAAGACACCGCTAGGTAAAAAAAAAAAAAATTAATTTACAATTATACATGCATATAGAAGTACACACATACATACATACATACACATACACACACACAATTCTTCGATTATGAATACATATATACATACATACACACACATACATTCAATTCCATACACACTCATACATACATGCGCATACACACATATATATGTATACAAAAATTCACACACACGATATATATGTGTGCACACACATATGTATACATATAGATACACACACACACACATATATGTACATTATACATATGCACATACACATACATATAAAAAATATAAAAATTTAATGAATATTATAAAAAGAGCATTTAAATAGCTAAAAAATTTTTACACACATAAATACATATATACACACATACATATATACATATATACACACATATATACAAATATGCACATACACACACAAACATACACACATACATAAAAATTATAAAAAGAAAAATTAAAAATTAAAAATTAAAAAATTAAAAATTAAAAAAATTAAAGAACTTAAAATTAAAGAACTTAAAATTTAAAAATTAAAAATTTAAAAATTAAAATTTAAAAGTTTAAAATTTAAATTTTAAAATCCGCCCTATGACGGCACTTATAATGAATTCCTTCCTAAGATTCAAAAGTAAGTCCTGAGGAGGATACTTCAAATTCAGAATCTTCTCTAATAAACATAGACGGCACCTATCACGAAAATTTTTAGGGGTACAGGCTGAGCCTATTAATTTCCAGTTGATTATAGGGTCCTGCCTTTCCTCCTTCATTTTCCTGAATCTACGTGATACTGCCGTCTGGAATCTTTGGTTAGGGTTCGAAAAGATTTATATTTACATTTCGAAAATGTTTATATTTGCTCTGTAATATTTTATTACATGGAGCTCTTTTCCTGTATCATTTTTTAATATTAAAAAAAAATATTAATATTAATTAGGATCGGGTTTTTGGAATTTACCTTCCTGCTTTTTCCGCTTGGATCAAAGTATCTGAATTAAAATAGTTATATATATATATATATATAACTATTAGTAAGGTGCCTTGAGATATTGTGATTTAGATAATATTTTCTTATTTTCAACCTAATTATTTATTAAGTCTCTTGTAAATTATGTGTTAATAAATGTTTTTATAGCACAATTATTATTAGATAGGTGGCATGTAAGCCGTATATTCAGAGAAGTGATAGTATAGCCAATATAGGTATTTGATTTATGACAAGAAACACACTTTGTTCAGGGCGTTGAAATTCAAAGACTATATTAGTCATAGCTAGTTTAAGTTTGAGCGAGTTATTTTTATATATCCATTATATACCCATAAAATGGGCATACATAGGGGCGAATATAATCCCGCAAATTTCCTATATACTGAAGTGAGAAAAGTTGTTGGTTTCTGATGTACGAGGACATCCAAAAAGGCCAGTGGAGAATTGGATTCTGTCTCATCCGTGAACCTCAAAGCTGGACAAAGATCATTAAGGAAAGAGAGGCATTGATCAACCTCAACATCACTATAAACTAAACAAAAGTATCATCAACAAATCGACAATACAGTTGAGGACGAAGTTAACTCCACCATATTCTCTCTGAATGAATACTCACAAATATATTAGCTAATGTTTGGACCTAAAGGAAAGTTCATATCAACACCGTCAATCTGCTGAATTTAATTTTGATATCATGTATCGTATTTAATTCTTTCGTTAATCATTCGTAAATTTATTTTATTCTATTTTTTTATCTCCCAATGAGGCCTGAAGAGCGGAGCGAAACCGGTTGATTCTGCTTCTTTTTAAAATGCGTAATTGCATCCAACTACCCAAGTTCATATATATATATATATATATATATATATATATATATATATATATATATATATATATTATAGTTTAGAACATGTACAAATTATCATCTACTACAAAGTGTACATTTTGTTTTGACACTGAAAGGACAATATCTCATCAGGTAGTAGTTCAAATATAAACTTTGAACATGGATAAAGTGAATTTCGACATTTCGCAGAAAATATTCCTATTCCAAAACAAACAAGAGTACTATCAAAGGTTTGTCCTAAAGACTGAAGACCTCATACGAAGGATGAGAGGGAAGACACATTTCTTCATTAAGGGCCATGGTGTTTCCGATATTAAAGACACATATGGATTTAACAACCTAAGGACTGCATAAACAAACTCTCATTAACAAACTCTTTAACTTTGAGAACGACCTTTTCTATATTATAAACAAAATCACCTTCCACAAACGTAAAAACAAATTCCTAAAATACCTAGTTACATTATTCAGTAGCATAAATTAATCAAACAAGGTCTTCGTAAAATCGGATAAAACCGCAATTTTTTGAAAGATGGACCCTAAATAGTAAAAAAAGATACTACCTGATGAAACATTGTCCTTTCAATGTCGAAACAAAATGTACACTTTGTAGTAGATGATAATTTGTACATGTTCTAAACTATAATTTATAATAAATATTCATAGATCTATTTTATATTGAGCACTGTTTTAAATTAATGTTTTCAACGTAGTTAATTTTTTCTTCGTTCCTTATTCACTGGGATATATATATTCAAAGTAGAAACCCGGTTAGCCTGGTGCTAAAACTTAATTATTGAGTATATATTTTCACGCTACTTACTTCTTATTAAAATTTATATCGAGTATTTTTCATTATTTGATAACTTTGGGAATGGTCGTTTACTATTTTCCTTTGTATCACTGGTGTATATATATATATATATATATATATATATAAAATTTTTCCTAATTTAGTGTGTTTTGCTTTTTTTGTTCTAACCCCCCCTTTTTGTGTTGGTATGGTTCCCCCTATCTTAGTGTATGTCTATTTATTTGGTTTTATCTTTAGTGCTTCAGCCTTTGCCCTGACGATCCGTAGTGTGAAACCGCGGTAGGTTTTGGCTCACTTTAGATTTTTGTGTGTCTTTGCTCTACTTTTGTATATTTTCTTTTGTACTTTGTATCGAGCACTTTTTCTTGTGGTTAGTTCCGTTTGGGGTTTTTTTCTTTGCTGCGGAGTATTGAATGTTTTGTTCTTGTTCCGCGGGTTTCTTTTTTTTCTCCCCATTTATCCGACGCCTTAGTGCACCGGATTGTTACGGAATTAGGTTCTGTTTGTTAGTGGTTTTTTTTAAGGTTTATTTTAGTATAAATTTACGGCCTACATACTTTCAGAGTCTATTTAGTTATTATTTTTATATATATATATATATATATATATATATATATATATATATATATATATATCCATTTGTAAACGAGTTATTACGCGACCCAGGTTTCTCCTATTAATGTTGTCTTCAGCTAATTTTCAATAAATTATTGAAAATCGTCTAAAGACACCACTCATAGTAGAAACCTGAAATGCGTAATAACTCGTTTACAAATGAAAAATATTCAAAAGTTCTACAATATAATTGCAATGATCACTTTTTAATGCAAATATGCACTGGTCTAGTTTTATTATGACCAAAAACTAAGTAATTAAACAATTATTTATTGCAAATCGTCTGAAGACACCATTTATGGTAGAAACCTAGGTCACGTAATAACTCGTTTACAAATGTAATATATATATATATATATATATATATATATATATATATATATATACAAGTATAGCGTAGGTATGGATGGAATAAAATTTTGCATCCAAAGAAACATTATCCTTAAAAAAGTACTCAATACCAAAAAGAGCAAATAATGTTTAGAATTGATAACATATGTTGAAACTATGACTATTACAGTAGCTATTTTTGTGGTGATATTATAACATATTTATGTTATAATAACATATAATATGATTTTATCAAACGAACTTATGAAGAACCATGATCCCCTACGTTGTGGAGATATGGGAATTTAAAATAATTAAAATTGAGATACATAGCGTATGAATAGCTTGAAGTAAAGCTTGGAAGGAATATGAGAAGGATGGGAAGACGAGGGGATTGGGAGGAGGATGAAAGTTGAATCCTTGTGTCTGATAAGAGGATTTTGACATAATCATATAATCATATCCATGAACGCGCTCAGAAGCTGTTATTTAACTTTGTGGGTAGAACATTTTTATGAGATTACTATTTATAATTATAAACACTTCTTTTAACTCTTCAGCATCTGAAAAATACTCATAATTTCTCTATTAACGAAGAATTTCACGAAGATGCAATATTTCCTATTTCCAGTAAATAGCATATTTTAAGAAATAAATTATATCCTTGAAATCAGTAATTACGTCTGATATTAAAAACTCAGTTTTGCATCCTCACATCGAGTTTGGATAAATTTATTCTACTTTTTAATCATGTCAGTACTTCTTAAAAAATACAGGAAGTCATTTTCCAGATGCAGCGGACGCTTATGATATGCTGATAGTTAATCAATATTTGAACAATCAATAAAGATTATTTCTATTAGAATTTTCATGTCCCTGATAAGATCTACTTCAATGTTGTGTACTACACTGTGAAATTAAAGTCCATTTTAATTTTAATTGATTTAATAAGACAATGCATAAATAAAATTGCAACTAAAATAGATTAAATATTTTTATATTTTAAAAAAGCAAGAATAATTTTGATAGCTAACAAGCCTACTACTAATTTAGCGGTAAGGTCTCATCATCTTACAGTTGAAATGATTAGATGCTACCGTAAGTTCTATGATTACAGTTTCTTCTATTGCTCTTGTTGCTTGCGGGAATCTCTTCTGATTTCTTGCTTTTCAGATCGCCTATCGTCTGATTCAAATTCCGGTCTTTTAAAATGGAGTAGTGATTTATCCCTCATTTTCTGGTTAGGATTATGTATTCAGTTCGTTTCAAAGTGATTTCATTCTCTTTTACTCCAAATAGCCTCCTTCATTCTTACAAGCATCATTTATTTACTTATGGCGAATTGATTAAAAAACAAATATGCAATCTTTCATTTATAAAAATTTAACTGCAGTGTCAATCGTTATCTCTGTTTTCTTAATTCCTGTTCATTTATTGCTTTCTCTATCTCTCTCTCTCTTTCTCTCTTTAAGAATGTCTTCTTTTTCACATATTTTCTTAAACTTAGTAACCCTTTGTGTATTAGTTGTATTATTTGGGTGAAATGATATAAAAATACTCAATCATGTTGACTATGTCCACCATAGTTTATGAATATAGAATACAGCGCAATACGTAATCTGTTCAATGAAACAACGTCAAAGATTAACACTCACGAGTCAGACACGCTAGTGAATCGGACTATATCGCAAATACTCGGAAAATATTGTCGCCTTTATACACGTCACATTAAATATTTTGAGCCTTCTGATTGGTTAACCCTTCCATTGGTGAACTATAAAATAAGTCAGCTCATGGTTAGTCATTAGTATACAACGATACCCAAAATCTCCAACAAATCATTCGTACGTAAGTTATCTGAAAAATAATTTCAAAGGTATTTCTTTTCATATCGAGTGAAAAGTAAAAACATTTCGAGAATTTTCTTCATTTCTGATACATTCCAATTATTTACTATATTCAAATCTCGCAATTATTTTCTATATTAAGGATTCAAATCTCGCAATTATTTAACAAGTAGATAACGTTTTTATAATATGTGTCTGGTTATGCGATCCCAGCGTTCGGTATCGTTGGGAAAAGCTTAACAACCATTATATGGCTTTCCCCTAGTATTGAAAGTTATATTAGGTAGAGGAAATTGTTTGGAAGATGTCAGTTAATATGTTAGCACGAATTCAAATATCATTTTTCGATCATTCTACATCAGGTCAGATCATGGTTGTTTAGGCGCTCTATGCAAAAACTAAGTTGTTCTTCACATACATAGAGTATAAGCTATAGATTGACTCTCTGTGTGCGCAAATTAACATGTTAACAAAATGAAATATCTAGCCACCTTAATAATCTTCACATTGGTTCGAGATTGGCCAGTTGAGTACGTTTGCATGCCACTGTAGGATGTAGAAACTGGTTAATTGCACTGATGTCTTCTTGTTCCCCGTATACATAAGGCATAGGCCAAGAAAATCTTGGCTAACAATAAATAAACATTTTCGTTGATGAAATTTCTCGAATGGGCAGACCAATAGATATATAATGTATATAGACGTATTAGCATCGAGAAAGCAAAAATGGGTATCTGTTTAAATTAAGAAGTGTCCAGTATCAGTCAGTTAAGTGCCATACGTGAAACACGTATGAGCGATCATGTCTCGAAAGAGACATGACTGACTGGGCAGAAGATTATCACGCAGTATGTTGCCATTGTTTTCTGCGGCAGACGGGTTGCCAGCCAAGGCTATAGAATCCAATCTGTCCTGATATTTGATTCATAATTGGAAGGAAGAGACGGATTAATACCTTTTTCAAGTGCAATGAATTCAACTGGAATTCGAACTCAGCTCCGCGATTTGTCGTTCCGAGCCGATATCCACTGCACCACAACGCACATATCTAAACTTATTTGTAAATGGAACTTTTTCTGTGTATTGGTGTGTATGTGTGTGTGTATGTGTCTTTGTGTGTCTGTGTCCGTTACCTATAGACTCTGAAGCGGCTGAACCGATTTTCTTGAAAATGCGAATGTTCTTAGCTGGGTTTTGTGTCGAGGTACCCCCGATAAATATAAAAAATCGGGTTATAGAAGGAGTGGTCCGATTTTAATAAAATTTGATAGACTCTTACAGAAAGACATAAGAAACGATATTCAGAAGTTTCAAGATTGCAGTTCTTACAATAGTGCAGAAAATCGAGAATATATATATATATAAAAGGCAAGATGTTTGTGTGTGTGTTTATCTGCCTGTAAGTCTGTATTTTCTCAGTTTTTTTATTTTAGTTTTTGCATCGGGTTTGGCTCTAACTAGGTATAATTGTAGTTCTTAGTCTCAGCCATGATACCATTTACTCAGAGGACTTATTTAGCCTTCAAAATTCAGTTTATGATGAAAAAGGCTTATTTGATATCGATAGCAGGAAATCAAAATTTGACTTACATCCATTCATTTTTCTTTCAGTCTACGGTTTCGCTTTAACTGGAAACAACTATTACTTTTTTGTCTTTCGTGCCAACGTACAAAGAGTCTGAGCTCTAGGACCATGGATTAATTTTAAAGCTTTCATTACAACCGAGCAACGACGGGCTATCCTGCTAGTATTATGTATATAGACGTATGACATCGAGAAAACAAAAATGGGTATCTGTTTAAATTAAGAAGTGTTCAATATAATAATCTTTAAAATAATAAAATCATTGGATTTTAAATAAATTCATTAATTTTTTAGAAATTGCTTTCTCTACGTTTCGAATATTATAAAAAGGTTATATTTAAAAGATAACCGTTAAACTAATTAATGAAATGTGATATTTTAAAATGTGTGTATAATTTTCTAATCGTAAAGAGTTCAATATAAAAAATGTTTAGAGTTTGGTGCAAAATACACATTTATTTATTGCGTGGAAAGGAATAAGATATTTCATCCAAAATTATGATAAAAGACAACGTCATCCTTGATCTCATCTATTGTCATATTGAGTACATCTTGTTTCATTCACAGTTCTCCACGTTCTTTGTGGTACAGTGTAAGATTTTTTTCGGTTCAAATATCTGATCTGCCAACCATTTGTACCATTACACTTAAGTTAGTATCTGCTTTTCTCTGTCCCTCTTGCCTTAAAAAAAACTTCGAATATCAGATTTTTCAAGCTCTTTTTCATCGTTATGTACATTAGAATTCACAAATGCCTCTTTGATTATGTGTACATCTATTTTTTTATTTCTACATTCCCCAAAACGTAGTATTTGCTCATATGTTCATTACATGGTATTCTCAGTATCCCTCTGTAGAACGACATTTTCTTTGACTCATCTGTGCATGTTTCACACGAATTGCCAACAGGCATCCATACATGATGATGTGTAAAACTTCTACGTCTAGCAGTGGCCCATGAAAATTCTTCTTCCGACATCCACATTCGGTTTTCTTACAGTTTATTTGTTGTCCTTTTTTAAACATCGAGAAAAGATAAATGCGTACAATGAAGACGGTTTAGATCACAGAACTATACAGAAGTTGTTCGCTTTGTTTAGATTTAAGGACTGTAGTCTTATTGTTGAAGTCAGAACCCCCATGAAGGTTGATAACCTAATCAAGACGATGATTGATATTAACCCACAATCACAACCCTAAAATTGGCAGAATCATTCAATTTATCAAAATCCACCTTCCATGTGCCTTCAGTGAATTTTGGTTACTGAAATCTCTACGATATTTATTTACACATGATCTGAGTGAAAATAGTATTTTGGATAGCATTTCTCTCGGCTATTTGCTGTATAATACATCATTTTTTAATCAAATTGTGACTGGTAATGAGAAATGGATTGTTTACAAAAATGTTCAGCAAAAATATTATGGGTTAAAACACATGAGCTAATGTTTGCCATTCAAAAATTAGTCCGTCATCCTAAGAATGTCATTCTGTGCATTTGATAAAATTAGAAATGAATCTTGTAGTATGAACGTATGCCAAGTAACCAATCAGTTGATTCTGAAAAGTACGGTTCACAACTGGACGAATTTAAGGTAGTAATCTAAGAAAAATACCTAGAAATGGTGAACAAGAAATGTGATGTTTTCTATTAAGGTTTCTTTTTCGTCAAGGCAAAAAATGTAAATTTATCTAATATTTATTCAATTGTACAAAACAGAAGAGTAAAAGCTTTTTTAATCTAGAATGCAGTAATTCACATATTTTGTTAAAATATACAGTGACTAATACATATTCCGCTTTAAAGTTATTTATAAATAAATGAACGATATTATCACTTGTATTTCAATCCATCTTATTAGGCCATTAAATGGACTAAGAATGGTATAAAGAAATTCACATAGATAATGATTATATGTTTTCATGTTTAAAGATAGGTACTCGTTGTGGTACAGTGGATATCGGCTCGGAACGGGAAACCGGGGAGCCGAGTTCGCATTTCAGTTGAATCCATTATGTTCACTTTTGCGCAAATACCCTTGGGAAAGATAATAATCCGTCTCTTCCTTCCAGTTATGGGTTAAATAGCAGAACAGACTGGGTTCTATAGCCTTGGTCGGCAACCAGTCTACCGCAGAAAGCAATGGCAAACTACTGCGGGATAATCTTCTGCCCAGTCAGTCATGTCTCTTTCGAGACATGATCGCCCAAGCATGTATCACGTATGGTACTTAACTGACTGACTGACTGAAATTATATATATATATATATATATATATATATATATAATGCAAACTTATCACTATACTCGTTTCGAAAAAACTTCCGCGTATATACGCGGAAGGAAAAAATGGTTGTAAAAAAAAGGAAGAGCTAAGCACAGGAACATCAGCCAAAGCGATTTGGACCGAGCCAAGTCAGTCATGTCTCTTTCGAGACATGATCGCCCAAGCATGTATCACGTATGGTACTTAACTGACTGACTGACTGAAATTATATATATATATATATATATATATATATAATGCAAACTTATCACTATACTCGTTTCGAAAAAACTTCCGCGTATATACGCGGAAGGAAAAAATGGTTGTAAAAAAAGGAAGAGCTAAGCACAGGAACATCAGCCAAAGCGATTTGGACCGAGCCAGTACGTAGCCCAAAGAAAAAACCTGAGAGGAGTAAATATTTTCGATGCTTACATAACACTGCTAATTCATCTCTACGGTTTAATAGTTTGCCATTGTTAGGGTGCTTTAGAATGTGCAGCTTTTCTTTTAAGCATAAAGGGTAAATGTCGTTAAGCGAGTTGCAGGTTTTAGTACTTTGCAGGATTTTCCATTTTACTTTGGGCTTCTGTTTTGTATCCTTTAATTTCCAAACATATACTGAAAGGGATGTTTGGTTTCGATATAAGTTGTTTTTGAATGAAGTTAAGTGCATTTGCCAGTGTTGCTTAAAATTGTACTTTGTACATTCGTTATACGCTTTATTTATAGTGCGGTTTTCAACTGATGTTATATTGCATTTTTCGTAAAAATTTAATTAACTAAAAAATACCTCATTCACATAAAATAATCACCTAAAAAAGGTAATAAATATCCATGTTTAATCCTTAAAATAAAAACAACGAATATCGTATAAATAAAAAAATAAACTCACACAACATCAATAGTAACTCTATTCCACCCACTCATAGATAGTAGAAAAAATAAAATGTGTCTACCCTTTTTTTAAAAATATTTTATCCCAATGTAAGAATTACCTAGACAAAACAAAAAGCGACCTGTCCAAAACTAAGCTACCCCGCAAAACCCTCTACTAACCCAATGCTGTATCTCTAAATCGTAGTAACTCTCACCACATTCAGTTACATATCATATTACTAAAGATAAATTGTTTTCACCATTTATTTTTCATTTCAACTTATCACCAGATGAGGAGCAAACGTAGCTCCGAAACGCGAAGATTTTTGTGTAGTGATACTATGCTTTTATAAACCATTGTAACAACTATCACAATATAAAGATCTACGTTGTATCAAGCACTCTTTATAAAAGTAAATGCATAAACAGTGGGTTTAAAACCTAGTAAATCTCTCTCTAAGATATATATATATATATATATATATATATATATATATATATATATATATATATATATTAGAGAGAGATTTAATAAAAATATGGGACACCCAGTGATGATTTAACTTATTACTCAGTCGTAATCTATTAATGAGACAATCGTGCTGTTAACCCACGTCCTATTGACTATATATATATATATATACTCCTGGGCATAATTATTAGGCCACTTCAGTATTCAAAAAAGAATTACGTATTTCATACTATTTTAGAATTTATTGCAAGGTGGATAATTTTAAATTAAAATAGAATTTGTTTTTGTTATTATTATTTGCAAAATTTGAAAGACAGCCAGTAAGCCTTTACTTCGCTCAGCCAAAAAGTGGAAGAGACTAGCATTTGGAAAGACAGCACAAACATTGGACACCAGAACAGTTCATTTGATGCAGAAGTTATTGTGCAGTATTAACAAAGGAACTATTTTATTTTCATTTAGAATTATACACTTAGCAATAAATACTTTAAATAGTATGAAATACATCTTTTCTTTAAAAAAAACTGGGGTGGCCTGATAATTATTGCCAGTAGTGTAGGTACTGAAATTATATATATATATAGTGAGAGAGACAGAGAGAGAGTGACTCTGCCTATATATATATATATATATATATATATATATATATATATATATATATATAAAAGAACGCAAATAGGTTTGAATTCCTGCACACAGAAAAGCGATTATTTCTTTTAGACGAGTTGTTTTTAACATTACTTTCTTTCCCAATGTTTGCGTCAACTGCTTCCCAGCTATTCTAAAATTGCACTGGTAGTGGAGCATATTTAATGAAATATATATTGTGGTATATCTTTAGATAAGTTTCAGTCACAAGAAATAAAATTGCGGTGGGAATTGACAAGCCGTTTCTGACCAAAGAAAGATATAGCTTTTAAATTTGCATGAAAGTGGGAATTGATGGGGTTCAAAAGTACATTATTTTAATAGCCTGTTAAATTATAGCTTTTCCCATAACACTTCTAAAACTTGCTTCTCTTATGAGATCATGCAGCGTCACCCAGAAGTTCGTTACCATCCAATTTACATAATATGGTTTATTGTTTTAACGAACGTGCTAAACAGCACATTATTGCAAATTATTGTTCTGGTGCAATAACAATTGATTCTACTAAGAGACTATCTCTGCTAAACAGTGTTCAATTTAATCAAAATTCCCTGTTTATAATTATATTCGCATTTACGTTAGATTTTGTTAAATATGTGTAACTTAACGCATGACATGTAAGTGCACTTGGACGTATATACGTACTTTAAATATCTTTTGAGAAGTCTGTCAAACTGCATATGTCCGTGAGTTAAAAAGCAAGGTTTCACAATATAATCAAGACAAAACTTGAAAAGTAGCCAGTTTCACTGCTCCGTTCTAAACCATGTTCTTCAAATTCTTCTTTTTGATTGATCTATGTTTCTTGACGACACGTTACTACCACTCATATATCTTGTCAGATAGATTCTCTAGAGAATTTTATCAATAGACTTTAATTGTGAACTAGCATTTATCGCTTGCGGGTTTCGTATAAATGCTACAGAGTAATGGCCATACTCATTTTGGCATTCGTTCAAAATGTCTTTTTAACTTTAACAAATTCGACACATTTAATTTGAGACAACTGCAATTGATTTATTTAATTATCTTCAAAAGAAGAGACAGCGTAAATTATTATTTAAATTTATACACATTGTCAATTAAGAAGGTCGACGATCAATTGGCATCTTCCTCTTCTTTGTAGCTCTTAACAACTTTTAATAGGTCTCAGTCTTTTCTCTGCCATCAGTTTACATCTTGTAAGCTAAATAATGTCTCTTTTTGTCAGCTTGCCACCAAATCCTTTGAGAGTTAAGTTTCTACAAGCCTGCCAATTACATTTTGCGTTCCATGAATAGGTTGGATCAAACGGTGGTTTCTCTTTTAAGAAATGCAGAGTCGAACACGGCTGGAGAACCCGTTTTCCTTATAGGAACTTCTCTTCCAGTCAGTTAAGTGCCATAAGGAATACACGCTTTGGCCAATCATGTCTCGAAAGAGTCATGTCTGAAACATGACTGACTGGGCAGATTATCCCGCAGTAGATTACCATCGCTTTCCGCGGTAAACTGGTTGGCAGTCAAGGCTATAGAATCCAGTCTGTCCTATTTTTAACCCATAAGTGAAAGGAAAAGACATATTAATACCTTACCCAAGGGTATTTGTGCATAAGTGAATGCAAGGAATTCAACTGGAATTCGAACACGACTCCCCGATTTGTCGTTCCCAGTCGATACCAACTGCACCACAATGCATGTAATAATGTTTAAAATAAAAGCAGAAAGTCTATTACAACAACAAGTATCTACAAAAATGCGGTTGGAAGTAATTTGATTTTTGTGACGTAATTCAGCAACCAACTTAGATCTTATATGTTTTACGGAGCAAATGTAAACAATCGTCTCCATTATACCAAAAAGTGCTAATGGGAAAAAATATTTATATATATATATATATATATATATAAATAAGTATATATGAACATATATATATCCATGTACACACACTAACATATATATATATATATATATATATATATATATATATATATATATATCGACCACGAATGACCATTAGTCTAAACGAGGTTTTAATCAAGCCTATATAACACAGTTTCGGTTTATCGCAATCACCATATCTGCTCTGAAATGTATCGTAATGTCAACAAATATAAAGATGTTACGGAAATTAGCGAAGATTAAGGAAATTGGTTATAAACAATATAGATATACATATATAGTCATCCGCAGACAGATCTGTTTCGCTGTATCACAGCTCATCAGTACGGTTAGACTCCGATTGCTTTTAACCCAGGATGGAAATCCAACTGAATTGGCGTCAGTCGAAGATTCTACCTCTGAGCTACGGGCGCTCGATACTCATATATATGCATATATATGCACATACACACATACACATATACACACATATACTTACATATTCTTACTTCTAAGAAATAAACAAACATAAAAGGTAATGGTAACAAATCATTTCAAATTGTCGGTTGTTTATAACCAAGTTTCGTTAATCTTCGTTAATTTCCGTAACATGTTTGTATTTGTTGACATTACGATACATTTCAGAGGCGATATGGTTATTGCGATAAATCGAAAACTGTGTTATATAGGCTTGATTAAAACCTCATTTAGACTAATGGACATTCGTGGTCGAGAGGTCTCAGACGTGCCAGATCACACAGATACACAGACACAAACACACACACACACACACACACACACACACACACATATATATATATATATATATATATATATATACATTCACACACTTAGATATACACACATATTTATATATATATACATATTCATGCACACATATACACATAATATTATCCACATACATTTGTACATAAATATAAACAAATTTATATCAATTTATACACATTCTTATATACATATACATACAGTAATATATATATATATATATATACGTATATATGTATATATATAAATACATATATATCCATTCAAAGATTTATATATATAAACGTACTTATATATATATACATATACATACAAACATACACACATATACACATATATATAACTAAACACATATGCATACATACACACATACACACATATAAATCAACCAAAAAATTAAAATAATATACATTTAATATAAAGAAATATACATGCACACATACATATATACACACAAAAAAACTTACATATACTTACATATATACACGCTCATATTAACACATACCAACCAATATATATATATATATATATATATATAGACCCATACACATACACACCTATGCACCACACAAATACTTACATACTCTTACTTGTAAGGAATAAACAAAATTAAGAGGTTATGGTAAGTGAAAAACGGAACGATATTAAAATAGAGTAAGGAATAGGAAAAAGCAGTAAATGAAAATGTTTGGTAAGAAAATATCCGGGGATTGGAAAAATAAATTTAGAATTTGTGATTATTTGCTATTTAAATTCATGGGCTTGAAAAATATAGGGTTAAAGTGTTAGATCTATATGATAGTTTTAGTTAATACTAAAGCATTTATCAGATATAGATTTATTTTGGATTAGTTTTAAGAGGGCTTTTATATTATAATTTAAAATGTGAATATTAGATTTGTTGCGGCATTTGCTCATGAATTCCTTACGTATATTTAGAAGTAGGTTTTGTTTAGCATACTTTATTATTTTAATTTTTTCAACTAAACATAGATTACATCTATCATAAATGTTTTTGGGAGTTCAGGTTGAACCTATCAGTTTCCAATTTCTGGCCGGGATCGAAACTTGACCGATTTGGTGTCAGTCGGAGTCGTTAACCCCTAAGCTATAGGCTCATTAGAGAAGGGAAAATTTAGCGTGTTATATATAAGCGGTGTATTCACACATGAGTCGCCGAAAGAACTCAATTCATTGCTGATGGGTTATGCATAAATCGCAGAAGTGGTAATTGTTTTTTATACATATATATATATATACATGCACACACACACACACACACACACACACACACACACACACACACACACATATATATATATATATATATATATGTGCCTATGTATATATATATATATATATATATATATATATATATACATATATACATAGGCACATATACACAATTTTGTCTGGTTAATTCTTTTATTAGTTTTATTCAGTCAGCCCATTTTGTTCCTCTGGGGTGAGCTTACCTCTCCATCTCACAATTGTGTTTCATAGTGACATTCAAGTCAGTGATAGTGCAATGGCTTGCTGTTTCTTTTTTCAACGAGTAAGTTGTGTTTACCCTGTCCCTTCTTTCAATATTTAAAGAGCAGCAGATTATTTGAATCGGACATTTTCTTTCTGCTAGACTGTGGATGTGATATGGATGCTATGTGCTGCCCATACTACACGCCTCACCTGTCAGCCATACTAAAAGTTTCAGAATGGATACAGGACATTAGGCTTGGGGACGGGTGGGCTGCAGAAGTTGCCTTAATGTTGTCAGTGTTGAAGCTCCACTTCAAGTGTTCTATCTGGATTTAGTTCCATAACATTGTTCTTGTGTCGGATATGAGAACAATGCAGTGGAACCTTAAACTCGGGGTTCCCTTCCCCAATAGGGACAGTTTTCCTGGTTTGTCAATCTGCATCTACCCGAACAGCTGGTTATGCGGCGGGGATTTACTGCTGTCGCAGATTCTCCTGTTTAGAGCTGGGTGTAGTTGTCAAAAGCTATTTAACCTGCATGCCAGGGAAGCGTTTCATAAACAGTGGAAACATATTCCCATTATAATGTCCGGCCATGACAACTTTCGAAACATAATAAACATATATACACACTTATATACATTACGTATTTTAGAACCTCCTAGATAATTAAACTCCGAAACAGCTGAACCGATTTTCTTTAATATTTACACAGTTGTACTATAATCGTCTGCGAGTGTTGTTAGCTAGGTTTTGTGTCTAGGTACCTCCAATAAATATCGAAAATCGATAATCGAAAAAATCGGGTTATAGAAGGAGTGGTCCGATTTTAATCAAATTTGATACACGCATAGACAAAGACATAAGAAACGATATTCAGAAGTTTCAAGGTTGCAGTTCTTACAATAGCGCACAAAATCAATAATATATATATAAAAGGCAAGATGTTTGTGTGTGTGTTTATCTGCCGGCATGTCTGTATTTTTCAGTCCTTTTATTTTAGTTTTTGCATCGGGTTTGGCTCTAAGTAGGTATAATTGTAGTTCTTAGTCTCACTCATGATACCATTTACTCAGAGAACTCATTTAGCCTTCAAAATTCAGTTTACTACGAAAAAAACTTATTTGATATCGATACCTGGAAATCAAAATTTGACTTACATCCATTCATTTTTCTTTCAGTCTACGGTTTCGCTTTAACTGGAAACAACTATTGCTTTTTAGTCTTTCGTGCCAACGTCCAAAGAGTCTGAGCTCCAGAACCATGGATTAGTTTTAAAGCTTTCATTACAACCGAGCAACGGCGGGCTATACTACTAGTAGTGTATAAATAAATAAAAATATATATCTAAAAGTATGTTAATTTTAGAAAAGATAGCAGAATCCGAATATTAAAAATATAATTGGATTTAAGCCTAAAATAAATGTACATTCAGTCAGTTAAGTGCCATACGTGATACACGCTTGGGCGATTATGTCTCGAAAGAGACATGACTGACTGGGCAGAAGATTATCCTGCAGTAGGTTGCCATTGCTTTCTGCGGTAGACTGGTTGCTGACCAAGGCTATAGAACCCAATCTGTCCTGCTATTTAACCCATAACTGGAAGGAAGAGATGTTCTTATTCAACATAGTGTGACATCGATTATACTGACAATGAGTTGACAAAAATTGAATGAGAGCAGAAAATGCAAAAAAGTTGATAAATATAACTTTCGGTACGCATAAACATGGAAAGTTAAAATAAAACAAGAGCAGTCGAAGCCCGCAAACCTCCGCTCAGGCAATACCGATATGATCTCAGAAATTAGCAGGAGGTGATTATTCAAATAAGAATTATTAATATAAAGTTGACCATTCTCAAGAGTGAAAATGCTGAAAAACAAACAAACAAAAAGTGAAAATTGTCATGTACAATTAAAAATTAAGCTGCAAATATTGTGGAAGAAATTATTTTTAATTTTTAATATCTTAAAGTTGTATTTTGACCCAACTTTTGTATATTTTATTGATGTTTTGCATCTAGATAATAACTACTAAATTTATATTATAAATAATATTTTCTTGAAAAAATAGTGCGTTCAAAAATAAAGCAATCTAAGGGGGGGTATTCAATATTTAGCATATGAAACGTACGAGAATATTTTCTTCTTCTTCTTATATGGAAAATGTCCCTTCAGGACGTAGGCAATCGTGTCCTTCCAAATCTCCCTAATTCTAGTGACTCTTACCACGTTTTCTCCTGTTGACAAACAGAACCCCGGTCATTCACTTGCTCAAGCCCACCAAGTATGTTACGTGTTGCACCCCTGTCTCTCTTTTCTTCTATCTGACCTGTGAGTATCAGATTCTCTAAGCCCTTCTTCCTCATTATATGTCCAAGAACTTTAGCCGTCTTTTTCTTTCGTTTCTGTTTCTTCTAAAACGTCGTCTAGCTCACATGTTTGGCTCATGGTATCCTCAGCATCCTTCTGTAGAACAAAATTTCCGTTGCTTCTACTCTCTTCTTCATTTTTGATGAGATTGCCCAGCATTCACTGTCATATTGAAGAACATAATAATCCAGTACTCATTTCTTTCGTTCTTAGTCAAAAATAAGAAAAATAACCCACAAATTTTCGTTCCTGATCAAAACCCAAATATAATCAGTTCGTGCTATCCATGAACCCGATTATCCCTGTTAGTTTCATGTTAATTGTCATAGCGGCATCACCCACAACGGAATGAACTCTTCCAACCAGTACATATGACTTCCTCACAAGAGGTGAGAGTGAGTAGCTAGTAGATAGCTTGAGGAGAACGCTCTGAACATAGCCGATAGTCGTCTACGAACATTGATACCGTAACGACCATTACGAGGGTCGAATTATACTATTACTCACTAACCGTATTATCGTTCTGCTCGGATGAGCTTAAGTCACTGAGGCCTCCTCAACAGGTGTTTACCCGTGCAACCAGACTGGCAACTGGGTCCCACCCATTCACAGTCAGGTTAGCCAAATGCAGACGACAATTCTACTCCTGCAGCTTCCTCTCTCGCACTTCCCGCCTGTGGAACTCGCTCCCGTATTCTTGCTTTCCTGACGGCTACGACCTCCAGAAATTTAAATGCAAAGTTAATACTCATCTACTAACCACTGGACTCTAGCTCTCTCTCCTCCCCTGTATAATCTTCACTTTCTCTCCGCCTATGTATCTGTCATTGCACCTGCTTTCTCAGCTTTCTATTGTTCCTTTCTAACTAGCTTGTACTCCTCACTCTTTTCTAATTAATCTTTTTACATTTATGTAACCCCTGCACATCAGTGGCGTTTCTGCCTTGCTCGGGGTGAAATGATTAAAAAAAAAAAGTTCCAATTGTTGTATTTTACTGTGTTTAATATATATTCGTTATTTCTTATTTTGATTGTTCTGTGTTATTACTGACCCTTTTACCAGGTCCACGACACTAATCCATCCAGCGGATTCTGAGATGGATTAGACAGACAGACAAATAAACAAACAGACAAACGTGACCAAAAATTATATCTTCGCCTTAAGGAGGATATAACAAAGAATCGTCTTGTTAGTTGTAAGACAACAAATAAATACAGAACGACTAACATGACATTGTTAGTTTAGAATTTAAACAAAATAAAAAATGGATTTTTGTTTACATTTGAGGAGCATATTCCTGCTTAATATACCCGTCCATTCAGTATCAAAACTCTTTATATTAAAAGAAAAATAGTTACGAATATGTCATTTACATTTGAAGCTGGTTTCTTGAAATATAACAAAGCGTGGTCTAAATTTGTCGTTCAGTTTCTACGCAGCTTTGTTAACTTGATATAATAAAAGCCATGATCACTTCAGAAATATACTTCTTTTTTATTTTATTTAAATTTATTTATTATTTATTCTTGCATTAAAATACCGGTTTTCATCAAATTAGTTAATCAAAATCGTGCTTAGTCAGTACCTATATGAGAGACCGCGTGGGATTAGCAGATTCTGGAAATTTGGATGCGAGTGTGGTGTAATGTATAACGCCCTGTAATAAGAAATGCGAGAACCAAGTTCGAATTTTAGTTAGGTTTGTTCCATACACTTATATATAAATACTCTAAATCCACCTTTTCTGCCCTCGCTTAATCTAATATTCACTTTCAAAATAAAAGAATAATTATTCAATTCAAATATATTTCACCTTTAAATAATCTACAAAATGTTGATAAGCCTTAGAAAATATTTTTCTGTGCAAGGTATAATGAAACTGGACAGCAATCTTCAGCTGCACCAATAAACACAGACACGAAAAGAACTAAGAAATGAAAAAACATAATAATGCTTAAATTGTGCGAAAGCATTCATTTTTACACCAGTTCTGATAAGAGTTGTCTTTGAGGCGCTTTGTCTTAGAACTGATAAAACTGAAATTTTTCCTGAGGTTAACAGTTTAAAAGTTTAATCCACAGTCTAAGTATCGGTTCAATGGACATTTTGTTAAATTAGTTTTTTTCACCCTTATAGTTATTGTATGTGAATAATATTTGAGACTTTATTTTTCTCCATTCTCTATCATCTGCATAAAGGAAATAAATGTAGAACAAAAAACTTTTGATGGGTCACTTCTTTTATTACCAAGTGGCTTAATTGGACCAATTTTAATTAAATAAAAATATCGTCTAGTCTTCATAATTGCCGTTTCCTACTCTGAAGATGACAATGAAAGTAATTGTGCCAGAATTACTTATTCAGAATTGGATGATGGTATGAATGGTGACAAGAAAGCTGACATAAATGGTTCTTCAAACCTTTCAATGATGAATGAAACTATTATTGGTAGGATAAGTTTGAAAGAACACAAGGAAAATTTCTATCCTACAATATTTTACATCAAAAGCCTTGACCTTCACGTTTTGCACAGAACGTCATGTGATAAAACTTTTTCATAATTTATATTGGTCGTGAAAATAAATAAATGCTGAAGAAATTCGAGTTTTACAGGTATTGAGACAACTACCAACTTTAATGTTCACTTCGAAGGAACAATCTAATGAAAGATGAAAAAAGATGCTTCTTGTGTCGTTTTAAAATGCATATAAAAAGAAAAATGTTTGCCATATTTGCCTAACACATGTCTGTTAAAGCTACTTAAAGTATTCTGTGCAAAATACAGAAATTAATTGTATTCTTTAAAAAACATAATTTGAATTAAGTTTATATTTCAAACGAAATGCAAAGATGTAATTGTTTCGTTTCAGTGAATAACTTTACATTAAAATTGTTATTTTATTCTATAATTATACAAACTTAATTTCAAAAAATTAAAAAATGTTTGAATAGTTAAAACAAAAGAGCCAGGTTTTATTTAATGGAAGTCAGTTTTTTTGGTAGACGGATGGTTAAACAAATGAAATCCAGGTGGCGTGACATCTTTCTTCTCTACTCTACTCCAATAACGTGACTTAGAAATATCTTCCAATTACGGCAGTGAGCAGCCAATTATTTTCTGGGAGATATCGTCTGGGGGTTTCTCTTGTCCGATTATTTTGCAACTGGCATACCAAATAGTGATGTCAGCGCCCAGTAAATAGGACATCATTAGAAAGCTCTCATCATCTCTCTTCAGCATTTGTAAATGATTCAGTTTATCGTCCGCATCGTCATCAAAATCATCATAATCATCGACTTGACTTTTGTAATCTTAGGGTGGATCTGAATGTGAAAGCCATGCTAACTCTTTCCCGCAATGAATTATCAACGACAGCCATCAGCGCTTATGGTACAGCCATACCTGTTCATTATTTCAAATTGTCCAACAAAGTTTTGAGTTGGCGCCCTCTCCTACGTCCACCTTCAACGGTGCCTTGCCTTATGGTCTTGTACAAGATGTCGTACCTTGTATTATGTCCACAAACACGTTTTTTTCTCACACACTCATTTGCTTTTTGTTCCCTTAAAAAAATGCCATAAGAGTTTGCTCATTCAATTGTTGGATACTTCTCTCTATATCTACAAACAGTGTCTACATTTCACGTCCATATAAGAAAATGGAGACTACCTGTAATTTGTAGTCTGTACTTTGTTTAAAAGCTGATTTTGCTTCCCCATATTCTTGACAGTTTGGTCATTGCCACTCTGGCTGTTGCAATCCATGTGCTGATTTCCGAGTTGCAGGTACCAATTTTAGATATGATTACTCCTAAGTAATTTAAACTAGACACTTCTTCCAGTGAGTTCCCATTCATGTTAATGTTGACACAGGTGATACTGTTTGTGCTCTATAACTTTGGATTTTTCACAGCTAACCTCTATTCCATATGCTCCTGCACTTTCAATAATTTTTTGCTTAACTTCTGGAGCTCACTGTTTCTACTTGTTATGATGTCAATGCCATCTGCAAAACGTAAGTAACAGACGGGTCTGCCACCGACAGAGATGAAAGATCATGATCGTTTAAAGTTTCTTGCATGATCCTCTCTAGAAATAATTTTGGCAATTGAGGTGAAAGTCGACATTCCTACACACACCGACAGCTGTCTGTAAAAATCATTTCATTATTTTTCTAGAAGAATTGTGCTGAGGGCATCTTTATATAGAGCCTGGATGACTTGAATAACGCCCTTACATTGAATTCACTAAGTACTTAAGGTTTCCTTTCTATGTCAGGGTATTTACTAATGACGAGTTAACTCGTTATGCAATATTTTTGTTCCCAAATCTGGCATAGCGTTTTTATGATTTTGATGTCATATTCTCCTCCATGTTTTATCAACTCAGAGTGAATATCATCCACTTCGGGTGACTTGCCAGGTTTCAAGTTCTTTACTGCCAACTCAAACTTTTCTGTAAGTATTGACGGACTGATCCCGTCTTTTGTGGAGTGCTGGTCACTTCGGATAAAGAGATAGGTGTATGAAGGGGGTAATTGTATAACCCATTAAAAGATTGCGCACATCTAAGGAGCGCCCCTTCACTGTACATCAACAATTTAACATTCTCATCTTCTACAATTCATACTCTCTGTTCGCTGGTCTTAGTCAGGGTTTTCTGAGCATTATGGGTTTGTTTTTATTACCAGTAAGCATATCTTTCTCAAAGGCTTCCTCTTATTTTGCATCCACTCTTCTTAAGCTGCTCGTATTTTTCTCCTTATTTCACTGTACATATTGAACATAGGCCTAAACACTTGAGTATTGTTTTTTCTCTCAGTTCTCTCTTCTTGTCATAGAAATCCAAGATTTCATTCCTGACCCACAGCTGGATTTCACTTCGATGTTTAACCAATACTTCCTCAAATGTTGTGAGTAACACTTCTTTAAAGTGGTCTGCAAAAGTGTCTACATCACTGATATTTAGGTTCAGAGCTGCGGAATTGCTGCCAACTTTAGTCTTGAAAAGTTGAGCGACAGAAGGGCTTTTTAATTTCTCAACATTGAAGCTAACGAGGGAGTCCTTTGAACAGCCTCGGATTTTAAACATTAATTTAAAAATCGTCACCACAAGATCATGATTGTTGTCGATGGAAATTTTCTTGTGTTTTCCTTGTTTGCCTTGTTAATTCTGGATTTATTTTTATGCGTTATGGAATCAGAAGAAAATCGATCTGGTTATGGATCTTCCCATTAAGTGAATGCCAGGTTGCGTTTCGAGGCAGATTAAAAGATTGTAGAGTCTTGGCCAGTGTGAAATGACGATTTCCGGCAAATTCGATCAGTTTGAGACCTCTGATATTCGTCCCTCATAATATCAAATCTTCCGACTGTTTCTAATAGGTTTGTGTACGCATCTATCCTAACTTAGTATTCCAATCTCCTTGTATGATGGCGATGTCATTCCAGGGGACCTTTCTTAGGATCAAATTCTAGTCATTCATATAATTTCTCAATTTCTACATCATTCGGCACAAATGTTGGAGCATAAGTCTGGATGATGGCCATGGTTGATACTAATTTAAAATTAAAATTAAATACATATAGGCTAGGATTAAATAGGGACTTCGGTGTTTTGAATCTTTATAAATATTTCAATAGTTTAACAATCTTTAGATACTCTTAAATTTTTTTTCTTTAAAACAACATTTAAAAGTATGATTAGAGATAGGTTTACGTTTGCAAATATTAAAAAACTCTATCGCTTTCTACGTCACGTGATGTAAACATCTCTCGACGAACGCTCTCGCGACGGACGCTTCTAGTTTAAATTTTAAAATAATTTGTTTCTGACGAAAGGCCGAGGTCGGTCTGAAATATCAAATATATATATATATATATATATATATATGTATATATATATAATAGAAATAAATAAATACACTCAAAAATACATTTTTAAACTTACAGCTTTTTAGTAGTTTTTCCTATAAATATTAAGACAGTATACGTGGATCATAATTATGCTATATATATATATATATATATATATATATATATATATATTCTCCTTGAACCCATTTCTCGATTAAACACCACTTCCTATTCCATCCGTTAACCCCCTTCCCCTTTGTAAAGCTAGACAAAGCCAAATTATTAAATTTTTCACTTACAACTCACTTAAAAGTAAAATTATCCAAAATCTAAAAATAGACATTGATTGCTAACCTGCCTTTTTTTGTGACGAAAATCTTTGAACTTCCGCCAGTGAATTCTTAAATTTGAAATCCTTTTATTTTTTTATTTATTTTTTATTTCATTTTGAAATGTGGTAGTTACCGATGAGATGTGAAATCTCTCTTAGGGATTTCATGTTGAAATGATCATTCAACAGTTTTGAACGTCGAAATTTATTTTATTTATATATATTATTACGCCCGGGTTTTCGTTGGGGCTACGATAGCATGGGCGCAACGAGAAAATAAAGAAATCCCAGGTTTCAATCATAAGTTGGAATGGGAGGGAAATTCTTCAATTCTAGACGACAGTAAACACAATGAGAAGTAAACAATAAACAGACACAGAATAACATAAGACGACACGAGAATATCTTATAAAAATATTTTATTTAAAAACTATACAAACATTAATTTATCGAAAAGAAAAGAAAGATAATTAAAAAGGTATGAAGGAAAAAAAACATATATCTAGACGATGAAATATATAAAACAGTAAAGATAGCACATTATAAAATATATAGAAACATAACAAAGAACAAACCTACAAATTTGTAGGGATCGACGTCAATCAGTTGTTATATGTAGTACTATTAATAGTACTCAAAAAGAAAAACGTATTTAGTAATTATTTGAATAACACAATTCCATTCCTTGATGATGGTGAATATTTCAGGCAGAAGAATTACAGGAAATATAGATGACTTGGACTTAAGAATACCACTCAGGATTCTTCAGGAAATTTAGATGAGTTGGCGACATTCAATTTTTTATAATACAGCAAAACAATCGATTCCAGTTTGTTGACGTCCAACTTCTTCAAAAAATAATATTCAAGTGCCGACGCTATGTGCCATTGCTCACGAAGAAACTAAAAACCGTTGTAAATTACGTCATGTGTGGATACATGAAAAAGGTGTGGGCGTTTGTGTTTTGAATATTATCAAGGTCACTTGCACTTTAGACAGGTAGCGTTCGTATGGCCTGCAATCAAGTATCAAACAGGAAATGGGGGAAAGGAAATTCTTTTCCAATAACTGGATTTAGCCGGTTACAAAGAAATTATTCTAAAATCTGCGTATTTAAAGATATTAAAAAAAATATTTTTCTTATATTTCGTCACAAATATTTAGGGTACTAAAAATGTACTTGTAAAATATATGGTGAGGATAAAATATTGATAAATAACGTAACTATATATATATATATATATATATATATATATATATATATATATATATATGCATGTATGATATAGGAAGTTGAACGTAGGAGTAAACAGTTTGTCGTAAAATGAACCAAATATATTGTTGTTCGCGGTGATCAGTAAAACTAGCTAAAATCTGAAAAACTAACCATGTCTTCGATAAAAGAATACATATTTAAACACCAGTCGGCTCAACTGTTACTTTTTAGTTACAACTTACAGAACAATATATGAATTTAAAAAACTCTGTCAAAATGAACAATATCAGTTAAGAAATGTAATATTATTAACTAAAATGAAGTTTTGTTATAATAAGCGTAAAATATGTGACAATGTAGTCTTCAAGCTATTGATATTACGATTGAAGCAATCTGCTTACTTTAAAATGTTGTCATTTCAAAATAGAAACAAATAGTCTCCTACCGTACTTATTAGAAAGAAACCGAAAATTAACTTAAATATATATATATATATATATATATATATATATATATATATATATATATATATATGAGCGACGTCAACGTCAAATATTTTCTAATTTAATTTTCGTTTTTTCCTCTATATTGTAGTAGAAAGAGTGAAAGGTTTGTCTATTATTGATATTTACTGAGTTTAGCTTTGTCTCGCACAAGTCCATTTATTCGGAGTGAATGATTTGGGTTAGTTTAGTTGGGCGCATTGCCAACTAAACGAAATGAATATTTCAGCAATTATGACCAAATCTTTCAAGTAGGAAGAATGATTTTGCTTTGAAAGTCAGCGTGTCGAAACGGAGCCTTCAATCATGTGCACTGATATATATATATATATATATATATATATATATATATATATATATAAAACTATGAAAAATGACAGCTATTAGAATATTGAGCCGGAGGTATACAAACATGAAAGTTCCTTAATCTGAAATACCGTTTTACTTGAAAAACTAGGTTACACTATTTCCAAAAGGGCACTGCTCTCGTTCAGTTGTGACAGGAGAAAAAAATCATGAATTAAAATGAAAGCATTTGAATGAAATAATCTCATCAAAGATGAAGGAGAGGCTTGAGGCTGCAGAAATGTGATTTTACAAAAGGATGCTGAGGACACCATGGACAGAGCACGTGTGCAACGATGAGGTGTTGGAAAGGATGCAAACGAGAAGAAAACTGATAATAAATATCAGGAAGAGACAAATGAGGAAGGAAGGCCAGGAGAACTTAATACTCACAGGCCAGATAAAGGGAAGGAGAGACAGGGGAAAGCAGAGCGAGACGTACTTCTTAGGTCTGAGCAAATAGTTGACGGAGCGGGGCTTGGAAAATATACCAAGAGAAAAAATATTGAGATCGACAAGAGACGGTGCTAAGTGGGAGTCTATGATCGCCCACGTCCTAAAGGAACACGGCACATGAAGAAGAAGAAGAAGAAGAAGAAGAAGACTACACACACGCGCACGCATACACAGCATAGCAGTAGGCCACCCACAAAAAGGGAAAACTACTGCCGTTGCTTGGTATATTTCCTTGGTTTGCAGTGCCAGATTTTGGTGTCTCTAGATTTTTGCCTGCTCCACCTTTTATGATGTTATTCTATATACGACAACTTCAAACAGCATCTCTTCATGACTTTTCTTGTGCACAAGTGTGATATCAAGAGTTTATCAGTTAAAATAGTCATGTCCTGCGTGAGATTTACTTGATCAATTGCTGACGGTGAATGCTGTTACCATCTTTCTGCAGAGACGAGAAAATATTTCTTACATTGTTCCCAATGTATTCTATAGCAACGTCTGTAATCTATTAGTGCTAGCTGGGTGCAGCCACTCAACATTTGTCAAACAATTTCATTAGCTTTCCTGCACAGCCTGCTATTATTATTATTAGTAGTAGTAGTAGGAATAATAGTAGTAGTAGTCACCTCTATTTCGTTGAATTCGGTGGCGAACGAAGCTAGTCAAAATGTTTTACGCATAGCCGATTATACAAACTGTGTTTAGAATATTGTCATTCTAACAAAACAAATTTAGAATTTGAAAATAAGAACAGTACACATAATACACCGCTTTTGAGGAAAATTTGTCTAACACGAAAAATGCTAGAAAAGCAAAATATCAGCCAAAAACTCGAGATACGTTCTTGAATAAACTCATCAGATTGAGACTATCTTACAGATATCATGCGACGAACACATTCGGAAATGTTTAATCAATCACATACATACATCTGTTATCTCAGTTTAATCGTGAAAAAATGTCTGCAAGCGAATGAATCCTGAAGGTCTTCAAGAAGATTATTCCGCAATCAGATCTCATAGACTGGCCACAAGCAAAATGATTACGAAATAGGAAATATCATTTCACTTGAGAACTTCAAACAAAAGCAACAAATAGCACCCATAACTTGAAGGGGAAATAATGAAATAATCAATATGCTAATTTCTATACTAAATTCAGCAAAGTTTTAGTACGGAAAATCCATCATTAATAGAAAGGAAAAATATTTTAAGTGAAGTTTTATAGATTTCAATCGATATTCATGTTAATTGATGTAGTCAATAAATACTGAAATTTTCCTTGTGAGAAAACATTTAATCTTACTATCACCATTACCAAAGTGATTAAAACTTTGTTTGTCGAGTTGGCAAATTGTTTACAGATAGATAGATAGATAAATAGACAGACAGATAGATAGATAGATAGATAGATAGATAGATAGATAGATAGATAGATAGATAGATAGATAGATAGATATAAACAAATTGAGATAGAGAGAGATATAGATAAATGACAAAACAAAAGAACAAATAGAGGCTGCATTTTAATTCAATAAGCAAAGCATAAAATATATTGTGGAGATTCACACAAAAAAGAAGAAAAGTAAAGAAGTTCAACCAATGAAAAGAATAATTCTTTCTATAAAAAAAAATTGCTTCTCAAAAAATTAGCAGTTTAAAAACCACAAAAGATGTTTAACTTCTGATAAATTGATATTTGAGAGAATCACTTCACTGTTGAGACATCGGTGCCAAATGCTCTTGAGGAACAGAATTCTTCACATTCCAGGCTTATTTAAAATTATTTAATACTAATGTGTTTCTTGCGTAAAAGCAAATAAAAGAAAGAAAAAGAAAGAGAACAAATGTATTTGTTTGTAAAATTTGGTCGAATCTGTTTTCTAATTTACTGATGGAAACAAAGTCAATCTTGATATAAATTTTAGATCTCATTCAATGAATTATTCTCGACTGATTTGTTTGGGGGAAAAAGTCTCAGTGGCTTCTACCTTTTTCAGTGCAGCTATGTTAATTTTATTTTCCATTATCTTGACAAGATATGGCACAAATATCCGTTTGTTTCAAAAACTTCTATCGTAACCATCAACAAAATGGCGAAGAGAAACAAAACTAGCTGGTATTATTCACACATTTGCACTGAAATATAATCAAACCCCAACCACTACTATTGTGAATGAACCTATACAGTTTGGTTTTTAACAGTGCATTTCCCCATTCAATCGCTATTTTATATTCTAAACTCAGCTTATTTTATATAACTCCATAAATGTCGACATTTAACAAAGTGATTCTCATCAATAAATTTTGTAAAAATTATTTATCACTTTAAATGTCCTCTAAAATCCATATCTCTCTAGTATCTTGAAATCTCATTAAAGGAAATATCCTCCTCCAAGAGAATGCATTTTTCTTTAATATGATTTATGAGATATTCAGGTTGCTGAACAAAACTAAATAAATAAGCCATTTAATAAATAAAATAGAACGTCTAATCAGATACGAGTATTAACTAAAATAACGTTTAAAGTGATTAAATCTGTCGGCTTAATGAAAAAAGAATCACTTCTTTAGACTACTGCTTTGTTTACGTTGGAGATGAAAATGATCAGATATAATAAATTTGAGAAAAATGTTTTCCCTTAAAGGCACTATTCGGCCATACTTCATCGGTAAAGATCTTCGTATTTAAGTCAATCAAGAGTACGTCTCTGTGCCCAGGGTGACGTAAGTTCGTATCCTTGCAGAGAGGGCATAATATTTTGAAATAGTTCTTGAATATTTAGTCCGGGAGACTAAGATAAGTATACTGTCTAATAAATAAAACGAAGCGACTTTTCGAATATTAGAATTCACTAAAATTAACGTTTAATATGGTTATATGGTGTACTAACGGAGGAAATGCGTAACAAAAAACTATTCCAATTTTTCATACAGATTTCTTTTGAAAACTATTTATGATATATATATATATATATATATATATATATGTGTGTGTGTGTGTGTGTGTGTGTGTGTGTGTGTGTGTGTATGTGTGTGTGTGTGTATAGTCATCCGCAGATCAAAGCCCATCAGTACGGTTAGACATCCGATTGCTCCTAGCCAGGATTAAAACACGGCCGAATTGACATCAGTCGGCGATTCTACCTCTGAGCTATGATGTGTATATGTATATATATATATATATATATATATATATATATATATCAGAGTGAATACAGAAAAGAGGCTTTCCATTCCTGATGAGACATTGTAGTTTCAATGTCGAAACAAATGTACAATTTGTAGTGGATATATAAAAATAAATTTGTACATGTTCTAAAATAAAATTTATAATATATATATATATATTTCCAAGTGAAGAGGACTCAAGCTTTTTTTTATATTTTGAATGCTCTGGCATTTATTTTATTATAAACAGTGCTCAATATAATGAGTATTATAGATAGAGCTTAATATAATATAATATAATGATATGGTTATGTCAATTTTTCCTTGCTACATAGAAATTTCTATGTTTCAAGATTAATTCTCATCAGTGGTAGTGCAGACGATTTACATATATTTTCCTTCTTCTTATTTTTATTTTTATATTTTTTTACCCTCTCCTCAATTAAAGAAAATGCTTATTCCGGCAAAATATTTGTACCAAATGGAAGGAATATTGTGTGGTTTGATGAAATGAGCTAATTAGGTTCATGAATTATAATTCATAACCAATTAAAAGTGTTGAGTTTCCCTTTATATATATATATATATATATATATATATATATATTATTACATTGAATGTAGGAGTAAACATACGCCATACCGTTGCCTTGGATATCTCTAAACCGTTCGACAGAGTTTGGCATGCTGGCATTCTATTCAAACTGCAGAGCTATGGTATAACTGGACATTTGTTTGACCTAATCCAGTCTTTCCTCTCTAACTGCACATGGAAGGTGGTATTCAACGGACATGACTCCCAGAACTACCATACGAACGCGGGTGTCCCTCAAGGCTCTATCCTAGGTCCTACGCTTTTTCTGATCTACATTAATGATCTCACTGATACCATAAAACCCAAGTAGGTATGTACGTCGATGATACCACAGTTTACTCTCGCCTTGATAAAATATCTGGTGTGGGCGACAAAGCTAACCTTGCAGCCGAGCTTGAAAAGGACCTCCAATCCGTAGTGGACTGGGGTAAGAAATGGCTCGTAAATTTTAATGCTTCTAAAACAAAGCTGCTATCAATTAACCATCATAGACATTCGCACCTACCTCCCATTAGCTTGGACAAGGCTTGTCTCCCAGAGAGTAAAACACTACACCTCCTTGGTCTCACACTTTCAGTGGACCTCAAGTGGAATGACTATATCGAATCCATTGCTAAATCTGCTGCTATGAAAGTCGGTTCCCTGTGCAGGGCCCGGAAGTTTTACCGTCTGAATCTATCCTGCACATATATAAATCTACCATCCGCCCGTGCATTGAATACTGCTGCCACATCTGGTCGAATGCCTCTGCTACTCTCCTCGGAGTTCTTGACAAAACACAACCGAGTGTCTGTAATGTGATCGATACCGACTTGGCAGACCGGCTGCAGTCTCTCTCTCACCGGCGCGACGTGGCTTTCCTGTGTCTCTTCTATAAATACTTTCACGGCTTCTGTTCCGATGAACTTAGATCACTGGTGCCCCCTAGGTACGAATTTGTACGAGATACTAGATTAGCAACTAGATCCCACCCTTTCACAGTGAAAACGATAAAATCTAACCGCAATTTCTACTCCAACAGTTTCTTTTCTCGCTCTACCCGACTGTGGAATTCTCTTCCACATGATTGCTTCCCCGACGGCTACAATCTCCAGGAGTTTAAATGTAAGGTCAATAGACACCTCCTAACACACTAACTCGCATCCATTCTTTCAAACACTCTTCCCGTCTACCCAACTCCCAGCCTAGGTATCCTTACCCAGCTATCACCCTCCTTCTGACATTTCCTATATCTAACCACTCTTTCTCTTTACCTTCCCCTATGTAGCCCCATGCGCAATTGCGGCAGTGGAATGCCTTGCTTGGGGTGAAATGATTAATATATATATGGTAATGTTTTTATTACAGGTTTATAATAAAAACATAGTTTACTGCAAGACAAGATTCGTTGTGTTTCGGTACTATCATATTAGCACCTCGTCAGGCCGTGAAATATTTTTTCTGTTAGGAATCCTTGTAATTAGAAGATTAAAAACAGCACAATTTTTTTACCAAATGCAGATAATTAATGTGGGCGAATTTTCTGATGGTTAATCTCAGCTAACCAATAGGAAATCAGGTCATGATATATAGGAGAAATTTGATTGCATGAGTAAAGAAAGATAGAGACTTAAAAGAACATCAGAACCAGACTTTTTACATGCCAGTGATTTAATGAATTGAGAGATCCATATGTTGCAATTTTGCAAGACTGAAAAATTGTCTTCGGGAAACGGTTACTGGATTAAGTTTTATTATTAAAAGATAAGGTGTGAAAGTAAAGGTGTGCCTTAAAGTATTCTTGGTACACCCATTATAATATTTTATTACAGTCGGATTTTCTATTTTGGAAATAGAGCATAGGTAGACTATATAGTCAGTTAGACATTTATTTGCTAATGGACATTCAATAGTTTTTCGGCAATTTCAATTATTGTGATTGTGATTGTTAGTTTTTAGCATGTTGTTGAACATTTAAGTTATCATATCTGTTTAATTTCTATGGTTATGTAAACTTCCCCGTCTTTGTCTCTAGTCCATTACTTTATGTTAAATAATAAATTAAAGAAAATCCTGTAAAAATTGCTGCTAAATACCTTTTTATTATTAAAACTACTGAAAAAATAATCTTGCAGCTAAACATCACAAGTTAACACTATATATATATATATATATATATATATATATATATATATATATATATACACACAAAAGATTTTATATTTGTCCGTTATAAGGCCCGTATTAGACCTCAATTGACGGCCAGTAACTAAGAAATACATTAAATCTATTAAAATACTGTTGATTTCTCATTGCTATTATTCAATTTACAACGAGCAGTCTGTGTGTCAAAATCTGTTGATGGTCTGCGAGTTATGTTGAAAAAAATCACTGTACCGCTTCTCTTCGTACACATTTGTGTGTGGTGGCGGGTGAGAAATATGCGAAACAGAGAAAGGGAGAAACAGTGTGCGCCCGAATGGCAGAATGGTGATTTTGTCTTGTTATTTATTTAGGAAAGAAAACAACATTAAAAGTGTTTGTTTTTTCATCACGAAAAAATGTCGGAGAACATTACTTTTCCTAAAGCGCTTCAAAAGTTTCTCATAAAAAACTCATAGACTTCTTTGTCTCTGTCTAAACCACATTTGTATTTTTTATCTCGCTTAAATAGACGCCCGTTTGATTTGTAGGTGATTACTAGTAAATTTGATTTGTAGGTGATTACTAGTAAATTTGACGGGTGCTGATACCAAAACTAAATATCAAATTATTATACAACAAAAGTTTTTTATAAAACTTTATTTGACGTATTTAAAATTTCTTTTTTAAAATCAAATTTTCTGTTTTTACAGTTGGTCACAAAATATGTGAATGGAGAATATTAAGAAATAGATTTTTCATCTATGTCTTGTTATGGTTTATCAACAGTTTATAAATTATTATAAGTCGAAACCTTTAAGAATAATTCTTAATTAATTAATAATTTTAAGAATATTTCTTCTTTTATTTTGAGGGATTGTGATATGAACTGTATTTTAGAGATAATCATGATTTCTTACATACATCTTACTATTTAACCCATAGCTTAGGGAAGATAGCGGATTTATAGTTTTCTGCACGTAAGTAATTAAATCAATCCCGACTGGAATTCAAATTCGATTCCCCAACTTCTCATTTTGAACCCTTATCAATTACACCATTTGAACATACATTAACAATTGGTGCCGTCTCAGGAATATAAACGGCTGGTATAATAGATAACGACTAGAAATTGAAGTGTCGAGTTCGATCTCTAGCCGGTATCATTATATTCACTTAAGTGTAAATAAATATTATTTAAAGCCAAAAAATAGTTTAGATTGTAAGATATATTTTGAAAGTCACAGTAATTAGTCCATAGGAGAAGAGGTGGCATCATACCTTTCTCAAGTGTATTTAACTTGAGACAGGTTTGACTCTACCTCTTCACCCCCAATCCAGTTATAGAATAATTACTGACCTGAAAAATATCTTACAATTTAAACTATTTCCTAACTTTAAATTACATGCTAAGGTGGATAAACCGTAAAAAAGAACAAAATAAATTAATAAGCCATCAACAATTTAAGGCATTATAAGCGAAAATATGGCAGGTATTAATACTAGCAAATAAATTGATCTAACTTATCTCTCTACGCCTCTCATTTTTCCCTTTCCTTCCCATAGGATATTAACGCCCCAAGGTATAATGTGATATTAAATGCTGATTCCAATAGAAGTTGGTTTTAAAACATTGGTTTTCTTTCTCTATGTAAAGATTAATGTAGCCTTTATCGACACGTCCAGCTCAAACCCTGACAACTTTTCTTCATTATGCTTGGTACTTTCCCTAAAAAGGAAAGAAATATTAATCATACATACAGTAAATGTGATCGTAGACTACTTGATTCCCCACAAACAAATAAATTCCTTCGGTAATGAGTTCGAATTGATCCTCATTATGTTAAAGTCTCAAGTATCAAGACGGATTTAGTAGATGAAGTTATGGAAAAAGCGTAAATAGTCCAATTACTTTATCAGCATTGATCACAGATACGGAATAGCTGAAAAGTTTGAGTACCCTGTGGATTTTCGTTGACTAAATTAATAAGTCTCTGATTGAAAACAGTATAAACGTATCCGTCAGTGGATTATTAATATACGCATCGAATTATTTACAAGATACAAAAAAAACCTCTGCCATATTTTCCCAATAGGCAAAGATGAAATCCACCTATTTTCATAAATATTAAAGAAACACTTGAAAAGTGTATAAATGCATAACCGGCATCATTTTTTGTTCCAGAAATAAAGAAATATATTTCAGCAATTATAAAATAAATGCATTCTTGAGGAATCGATGATAAGGATATTGTCCAATGAAGAATTATTCCAAATATTTTCTCACATAATATCAATAATAATATATAATTATAGAAAATAATTCGAGCTTTGTTTATTTTTATTGAATTCTAACCAAGACAATTTGCTCTGTCTAAGCAAATACCTCAAGGGTACCGGAAGAGAGAGAATATATGGGAAGGGCATGGGTCGAACATGTTTGCTCTGAGGCACAAAAGACAAATTGTCTTTTCTTTTAGCATAAGACTTAAGTTTAACTAATCAAAACTCAGAGTTATTTCCCCATAAAAAATGGAGGAAAGAAATTCACGCCACGGAGACTGAAGATTAATCTTTACTTCCCTGTTTCTTCAATTTTGTTTTTTTGTCTTTTTTTAGTTATCAAACACCTTAAGAGAAAATAATATCAATGAAAACAAAAGATTTATGATTTTGCCATCAGGTATAGAAATTCTATTTTTTAAAACGCTTTTTAATAAGTTTACTTAAGAATGTTCGAAAAATGTTTACTGATATTATTAATTAATCAAGTGATGGTATAAATAATACAAACATCACATCGTTTGCTATGATTTTGACAAAATTTTATGAGAAATGTTGGGAAGAGGGAGAGAAACAGAGAGAAAGAGAAAGAGAAAGAAGGAAAGGTTGCTGATTTTTTTCATTTCGGTTGAATAAAAAATCTTTTCTCAGTGATATGAAACAGGTAATTAATTCTCTCGCTCTCTCTCTTAGTTTATTTAGATGTGCGAGTGGTGTAATGGTTAGCGACTTAAAGCGAGAACTTGTAGAACTGCGTTCGTAATTCTAGTCAGGTTTGTTAAATTCACTTACATGCAAATAACATTGCCATTCACATGCAAATAAAAATGCTATGTACCCATAACTTTTTCCACAGTATAGGTTTCATAGGTTAAATTATAAGACCTGTATCTAGAAAAAACAGTGTTATTCTAAAAAATGTCCATATATGTTTTGTCGTCGAAATATTGTTACAATTAAAAATATATTTCGTCTTTACTCAGTAAGTATTGATATGACGGAACAAAAACAAATCAAAATATTATATGCTTGTCTGTGTGTCTATGTGAATTACTAATTATGATAATTTAGGGATAATTAATATATCTACTTTGTTGTTTTTCATATGATTTCCTGCTCAAGGCTACGTAGTTAGAATAAGTCTTCAAGCACAAATAGATAACATGATTTACTTTAACCCATGTGTAATTGATGTATTATTTTGGTAAAATTTCCTTGATCTTTTAAGACTAATTTGTGGAAAATATCCCACGCTTTTGCCTTGAAATTTTAACAAAATGTCAAGTAAAACCAAAGAAGGTGAATATGCTATTCATTTGATCAATTTTATTGTTTGTAGAAAATGGAAATCTGTTATTTTTTGCAATTATATATAAAGCTTGTTTTATCTTAAGCTTGACTTCTGTTTTGATTGCATTTTGTTGAGCCTTCAGTTAGGTCATCAACAAAACGTCGGAAGTCAAAATTATATTTGCTCATTTTCAATTTGCTAGAGATTGTCTTGCTATACAGTGTAATGACATCAGAAACTGTGTGTGATTAGGAAATAAATACTGATATAATATTTTTTTAATCTCAATATGATTAGAGACGAATGCAGTAATTATTACACTGCAATGGCACATGCTTTAAGCCAACCCTTTTAAGAAGAGGTAAAGCTTTCTACTAAAAGTTTATAAAAAAGACCAAAGAACTGTCTAATAATGAATGAAAAATAAATCGGATAATAACCAGTATAAGTTTTAACATAAATGGGTAAATTCATCGATACATATAAATGAATCATATATTTCTATTTAGATAAGATCGTGCAAGGTTGCATTTGAGTTTAAACTAATTGGTATGTTTTCATGTAGTAGTGAAATGTAATATTTTGCGATTCAAAGTGAGGGTGGATTTTCAGAGAAAAAGTGTACACAGCAATACCACCCTATGCGATACCCTAAAATTAGCCAAAATTGTGTATAAAGAATTTCCCTTGGATGGAAATAGTTTTACTCAACAAATGCCCTTTAGAAACATCATGAAGTTTACACTAATGCAACCCCACCACAAAAAAAAATAAATAAATAAATAAATAAAATAAAATAAACCCGATGCACACATTGAAGAAACTCGTTAACATTAAACTGGATATAATATAATTTTCCAGTGAGGACAGAAAATTTTTTTTATTATAACATTCCTTTCATTTGTTTATTTGTTATGACATTATGCAGTTTGTCATTAGTCACACAAAGATCATTACTCCATAGTCATGAGATTCGATCTTTACTGTGCTAACTAAAATATATACTGATGGTTCCACTTTAGCAGGTAACAAGATGATGAGCAAATTATAAATATATCAACCTCATCCACTGCAGTCGAGATCAGAAAACATCGCTGTTAATGTGAACTTCATAATATTTTCCATAGATTCTTGATAAAAAAGAATCTGCAATCTTATTGGTCCTGACCTGGAATCTCGGCTTCGGTCAGATTTCCACCGCTGTAATATAGCTTCAATGTGACTTTTCTATAAATGCTTACACTTATATATGGCCGGGAAGACCCAAAATAAATAGACCTTGTGTCACAGCTAGCCGTGCGTGGGAAGGTTGGTAAATAACGTAGAGTACTTGTACTCTGCTATGACATTGTCAGTTCTCTGCCTTCGGGTGGAGAGCGCTCTCTGCTTCCGAGCAGAGAGCACTAATCCAGTTGTGGTTCCACCGAAGGGTAGAATCACAACTTGGGAAAAATAGACAGATATTTTTGGTCGAGCTATATGGCCCGAAAGACCCACATTAAAAAGACCTTGTGTCACATTTCGTCTTAAGTGGGAAGGTGACTAAATACCGTTGAGTAGTTATAAAGCCGCTTAGATGGTCAGTAAGTTGGTGCATATTAAGTTGGAGTTGTTTTGGATATAGACTCATTACCCGAACATACTTCTTCACTACAAGACTGAATAAATTGATTCCTACTAACATTATTCCTAGTATTCCTGAATTGACTAACCTATGTTCCAGTTTGTATATTTTTGTTCAATATAACTTACATTTTCTATCTCCATCTCTGCTTTTGCTATTTATTATTTTGTGTGGTTTCTCAACCAGAATCCACAAGAAATTTACAGTTATATAACAGCTAGATATAACCGTAAAATCTATGCTAAAAGTTTTTTCTATCGTTCCTCTCACTTAGAATTTTTGGCAACTTCTTGCTCCCTGTCAACTTTGATCTTGAAAAATTAAAATTCAGTGTTAATTGTTATCTTCTGTTTCATAAATTTTTCTCATATTTATCAACAGTCAGTAACCCCTTGCGTCTTAGTGAATCTATCACCTTTCATGGGGTGAAATGATTAAAAAAATCGTATGCCAGCCATTTAATCCATAGATGATTATAACTAATATAGAGACTTTTATCTTTGCTGGTACCTCATTTGTTGACGCTTGTGCTAAAAGAATTATCAAAATTGTGTGGAGATGTGCTTCTGTAAGTAAGAGCTAACATGCGAGAAAACAGTTTTATATCTTCAATACCAAGAATGTAATTATCATCATCACTTAACTGATCTTGGTTTTTCTCACGGTGGTCAAGGAGAACTATTTTGATCCAAAGTTATCATTCCGACGCATTTTCGAGTGATAGAAAAGGAACCACCATTTATTTTGAATACACGAAACGATATTGGAGCGAACATTATCGAAATTCATGGATTAAAGGCTTACTTTTTGAGTTGATGTAGATCTGTTCATATTAGTGCGAATTCTGTCACGCATTCACTCATTCTCTTTAACTATGTTCTTCTCTCTCGCACTGATCTCCTTGGTTGTACCGCACAAGTAAATAGGATTCTTGTATGTCTCTCCTGTCAATTTAAATATGTTTTATCTTGGATCCGAGCTTGCAACAAGAAGCCGGTCGTCATCAATATCATATTGACCGACGCTTTTCTTTCTACCACGAGGATTTATTAAACTAGCTATTCGGCTTGCTAGTTAGATATTTTGGGAAGTGGGATTTTAATTAATTCAGTCAGTCATTCAGTTAAGTGCAATACGTGATACACGCTTTGGGCGATCCTGTCTCGAAAGAGACATGACTAACAGGGCAGAAGATTATCCCGCAGTAGGTTGCCATTACTTTCTGCGGTAGACTGGGTGCCAGCTAAGATTATAGAACCGAATCTGTCCTGTTATTTAACCTATAACTGGAGGAAAGAGACGGATTAATACCTTTCCCAAGGGTATTTGTGCGTAAGGGAAAGTAAGGAATTCAACTTGAATTCGAACTCGACACCCTAATCATTCGTTTCAAGTAGATATCCACTGCACCACAATGCAAGTATTTGGAACTCATTCCGAGCAGCTCTAACAATTAGGCCTACCAAAATAATTAAAGGCGAAAAATACTTGAGCATCTTATACCTCTGCTTCTGTTCTGCAATACTAGAGATTTATCTGGAAAACGAACGTTTTCCAGCTGAACAATACACCTGCACATTATTCACGTGCTACCAGAGAGATTTAGATAGAAAACTACGAAATCATTAGTTTGCGAGAGGTCCCTTGATGTCGGAGCTCATAGAAAGAATACTGTCATCAACAAAAATAATCGGAAAATTAAGATTTAAAATAATTCATGGAAAAATAGATTTCACAACGTCTGAAATATGTTAATGTGGCTATTCGACTGTTTTTACGAAAGATCGCAAATTTGACAAGTATGGTTAATCTGTTGAGGAATATATATTTGTACTTGTTCGATCTGTAAATAAATATGTTTCTTTTATATATCTTCTTGCTTTTATTCTACAGGCAGTTCATAAAATTTCGACACATAGGCACAAATGCATATTTTCAAGAGCATTTTATTAAATTTGAATCTTGACATATAACGTATTCAATATGATTTCCATCATTTGTCATCAAAAGTTTTGCTCGCTTTAAAAGAAACCCGTGACCTCGATGAAGTAACTCTACATTGCCGTCATGTTTAGCCTATTTACTCTTATTGCGTTCAATCAAATGTGTAGCATCTTTGATTTTATTTGAGTACACATACCCTTTTATAATACCTCAGAAAAAGAACTCACGTTCAATTCCCAACATGTGCATACAAATTAAGGTAGTACGTATATTATTCATTCCTATATATATATATATATATATATATATATATATATATATAATGACTATGAAAATAATAATGATCATGATTATAAGAAAATATGTTTTCACTTAACTGAGAGATGTTTCTAATTTGCGTTTAATAGAACCATATATAATTTTTAGTATAAGACTAATGTTTACAAAGAAATCTCCTGAAGAGTGGCTGCTGCAATACTGTATAGGGGACATATATACATACAGTGAAAAACTTTTACATCATATATATATATATATATATATATATATATATATATATATATCCAACCGGCCATAAATATTAGGTCACCGCAGTGTTTTAAAAATGACGTATTTCATACTATTTTTACTATTTATTGCCAAATGAATAACTGTTAATGAAAATAGAATGGTTATTTCGTTAATATTGCGCGATAACATGTACATCAAATGATTTTGTAAATGTTTAATAATTACCTATATTACAGTTTCATCAATGAAAGAATGCAGAAAATTTAGGGTGATTCGGACGAGTTCATATTTGTTTCCTTGCCTTGTACAACTTTGCAAAATAATAATGACAAAAACCATTCTATTTTCATTTAGAATTATCCACTTGCCAATAAATACTAAAAATAGTATGAAATACATCATTTCTTTTAAAAAACTGGGGTGGCGTAATAATTATGTTATACGGAAGTACATATATATATATTTAGTAATGAATTAGAGCACTTTGGCCACTGGCGTATGATACATCATACGCTAAAAGTCTGCCTCATTCTACCGAGCGCCCATAACTCAGAGGTAGAATCACCGACTGACGCCAATATATTCGGGGTTCAATCGTGGGGTAAAAACAATCGGATGTCTAATCGTACTGATGAGCTGTTATACAGCGAAACAGATCTGTTTGCGGATGACTATATATATATATATATATATATATATATATATATATAATGATTTCTTTGAACATTATTTTTGATCGATACTCCTATTTAAGTAGATATTCTGCTTTTTTTAATCAAACAGTATTATATAATTATTCCTACCGGCCTGATTATTTACGATAAATAAAACAGAATATCTACTTAAATACCAGTATTAATAAAAAATAATGTTCAAACAAATCATTTCAAATTGTCAGTTGTTTATAAACAGTTTCGTTAATCTTATTTAATTTCTGTAATATGTATATTATATTTTTTTATATAACTTTAATCTAAAAAAAAAAGCAGTTTAGTAACGCCCAAAAACCCGATCTTAATTATTATAAATTACATTAATATTAAAAATGATCAGGGTGGAGGGCTCAATGCAATTTATAATCAAATTACAGAGCCAAATATAAAATAAATCGATGAAAAATTTTGAATAATAATATCTTTGTTTATTTTGTCATTTGTTTGTTTTAAATAAAGTTCGTTTGCTGAGGACACGAGAATTTTCTCGTAGAAATGGCCATTCAACGAATTTGCACATCGGAATTTTGTTTTATTTTATATATATATATATATATATATATATATATATATGTATATATATATATATATATACTCATGTTAAGTTTAAATGTATAACTTAGCAACATAAGAAACTCAAAACTATAACTAACAAGAAAAAATAAACATATATAACCCAACATTTTGGAAAGTTTAAAATATTTATTCTTGCCGTAGATTGGGGGAAAATGCGATAATGAATTTTGAATCACAGTAGAAAAATACATTCAGAAGGCAAACAAATAACTAAGTAAAGTACAGAAAAACTCGTGATAGATTAGAAAAAAGTGTTAAAATGCGATGAAATATCAATCCTCTTGTCTAGCACTGAATGCTTGAACAATTTCAATCCTGATGAAGACAAAACGGGTGGCAACGGAAATGAGGTTCTCAAGAAGGATATAGCAAGAAAGACATGAGAAAGAAGTTGGTAACAAAAAGCACACATATACTCCGAATAAGAAAGTGGCAGCTGAAATTCCTTAGACACTGTTATATACGTACCTATGAATATTAATTGGTATATCCCAATCCTCATAAATATTGAAAGGTGAGTCAGATTGCTGTCTAGCGATTAACGTCGCTCAGATGCCATCCTAACATTGTCAGACTCCCTGCCTTTGCGCCGAGATTAACACAAGCTAGGCTTCGCCGAAGGGTAGAATATCGTCTTGGAAAAAATAGACATTCGATTTTTGCCAGAGCTATATATCTCGAATTACTCTTATTAAAAAGACCTGGTACCACATTTTTTCTGAAGTAGGGAGGCAGGTAAATGTTCATATTGCTGTCTAGCGATTAACGGCACCCAGAAGCTTTCCTGCTATTGCCAATCTCTCTGCCTTCGAGCAGAAAATAATCCAGTCGGGACTCCGCCAAAGAGTCGAGTCTCATCTGTTGAAAAGTAGAGTCAATTTTTGCCCGAGCTATTAACCCCATTAAAAACGGCCTTGTGCTGCATTTTGTCTCAAGTAGGTAGGCAGCTAAATATTTATATTACCGTCTAACGATTAACGTAGCTCAGACGCATATCTGACATTGTCAAACTCTCTACCTTCGGGCGGAGAGTAACCCAGACGAGGCTCCGCGAAAGGGTAGAGTCTCGTCAGGGGAAAACTACACAATTTTGTTTTATTGCCCGAACTATATGGTTCGGTCACCCACATTAAAAAAGGGCTTGTGCCATATTTTGTCTCAAGAGTGAAGGCAGCTAAATATTCTATTGTTGTTTTGCAATTCCTCACTAGCAGTGGTTATTTACTTCATGCACTTGTATATTGTATTTTGTTGACGTTATAAATACTACTGTTTCATTTTCAAAACTCTGTTTTGGTTATTTCTCATTCAGGAACATTTTTACGTAATAACAGAGGCATAACAAATAAAGAAGTCTTGAACTTACCAACCCAAATTTTGCCCTCACAGGGTATAGAGATGGTAGTCTACACGATTATCTTGTGTGAAAGAATGACGGAATGGCGGGCAGGAGAGTTATGAAAGCATAAAAACTGCTACTTTCTTACTAATTATGAGATGTTGATGAGAGTCATAGGTTATAAAGGGACAAAACAGATGGAAAATATCACAAGAAAAAGCAGGAGAACTTTTCCAAATTCTTTATCCTAAATCTTGATTGCCGTCATCATTATTCTTGCAATTTACTGCATTTTATGTTTTTTATTTCTCTGTTTGAAAGTGGATAAGTAAAAGGGTAGATAAGAAAGATTATTCGAAATGATTAACGCTGCGTTAGCTTAGCTCGGATTTTCTAAAATGGTTAGTGTTCCCTAGCGTCTGTCTACCAAGGAACAGAAATGTACCACTACAGAATGATGCTAAGAATACCAAGGACTGAACATGTGAGCAACGGGGATGTTTTAAGAAAAATGCTAACAAAAAGGGCAGACCGATCAAATCAATCAATAACCAACATATTGAGCTTATGTAAATGATTATCGGATGTGCGTTGTGGTGCAGTGGATATCGGTTAGGAACGAGGATTAAGGGAGCTGAGTTCCAAAACCAGTTGAATTCCTTGCATTCACTTATGCACAAATACCCTTGGGAAAGGCGTTAATCCGTTTCTTCCTTCCAGTTATGGGTTAAATAACAGGACAGATTGGGTTCTATAGTCTTGGCTGGCAACCAGTCTACCGCAGAAAGCAATGGCAACCTACTGCGGGATAATCATCTGCCCAGCCAGTCATGTCTCTTTCGAGACAAAATCGCTCAAGCCTGTATCAGGTATGAGACTTAACTGACTGATTGAATATAATAGTTGAAAACATGATTAAGGCTTTTACTGGACATGAAGTGGGGGATAAGTTTTATATTGTCATAAAGTAATAAACTGATCCCTCACTTATTACTACCTAATAATATAAGGCATCTTTTCCCCCTCTTGCTATGAGTCAAATTATAGGACAAATTGGTTTCTACAGCCTTGGATGGCAACCAGTCTACCGCAGAAAGCAATGGCAACCTACTGCGAAGTAATCACCTGTCCAGTCAGTCATGACTCTTTCGAGACATGATCGCTCAAAGTCTGTATCAAGTATGGCACTTAACTGACTGACTGAATATTATAGTTGAAAACATGATTAAGGCTTCTACTGGGCATAAAGTAAAGGAACAGTTTAATATTGTTATAAAGTAATAAACTGATTCCCCACTTATTACTTTTTAATAATAGTATACATCTCTTCCCCCTCTAGCTATGAGTCAAATAACAGGACAGATTGGGTTCTATAGCCTTGGATGGCAACCAGTCTGCTGCAGAAAGTAATGGCAACCTCCTATGGGATAATCTGCTCAATCAGCCATGTCTATTTCGAGACATGATCGCTCAAGCGTGTATCATGTATGACACTTACTGACTGAAATGCTTATCAGAAAAAGTAATATGCAGGATGACAAAAATATTTATCTTGCTCAGAGCTACAAAAGGCAGAGAGTTGGTAATGATTACCAACGTCCATAAGGGACATGTAACATGAAAGAAAAACAAGAATGGTTCTTTTTTTATGTGCCATATCCTTTCAGGACGTAGGCGATCATGAATTTCCAAGTCTCCCTATCCCTAATGACTCTTAGCATGCTTTAACCTGTTACACCACTCAACCCCCGTTCTGCCATCCACCTGCCCAGGCCTTTCAAATATGTTATCTGCTGCTATACCCTGTCTCTTTTTACGGTTATCTGATTTGTGAATATCAGATTCCCTAAGCCTTCCTTCCTCATAACACGTCCCAAAATCTTCAGCTATCTCTTCCTGAGGCTCAGTGTTAATTTCCATTTCGTTTCCCTCCTTTTCTAAAATCTCATAATTGCTCACATACTCAATTCATCATATTCACAGCATCATTCTGTAGAACCACATTTCAGTCGCTTTAAGTATTTCATACATTTTTGTTGATAATGTCCAGCATTCAATGAAGGACTGATATCACATAACAATCCAGAACTCTCTTCTTTGTTTCTAGCGAAATCTTCCTGTCTCTTAATACTCTGCTCAGCTTCCGGAATGCGTCTTTGGCTATTCCAATTCGCCTTCGGATCTCAGTGTCGTATTTTTCGTCTTCCGTTGGAACACTTCCCAAGTACTTCAAATTTTGTACTCGCTTGATTTTAGTATTCCCAGCCTGTAATTGGCATTTTGGGCTCCTTATTTACTGATGACTATACATTCGGTTTTCTAGTTATTTATATGTACTCCAGTCTTTTGGCTTTCTTCATCGAGTCAGCTACCAGCACAGTATCATCTGCGTATCTTATATTGTTCAGATTGTGACCACCAATGACGAATCTTGGTATAATTTCTAGGGTCCTCAGAATAGTCTCGCTGTACAAGTTAAATAAATCAGGTGAAAAGATACATACTTGTCTTACGTTCCTTTATATCTTTGCATGTCTGATGAATTTGTTTTCTGTCCGTATGCATACGGTTTGCTGTCAGTAGAGGTTCGTTATTACTCTGATGTCTTTGCCAAATAAGTCGAGGTTGCTGAGCATTTTCTATCAGTTTTTTGTTGCGTACTTTGTCGAACGCCTTGGCATTGTTTACAAAACCCAGGTAAACTTCATTTTTTCATTTATACCGCCCTTTCTGATAGCATCCTAAGCATGAATATCGCATTCCTTGTTCCATCTCCCTTGACAAAACAGCACTGTTCTTGTTCTATTTCCGATCTGTTTCTTCTTCTCGCTCTATTCATCAGGATTCGGACAATGAGTTTCGTTATATGGCTCGATAGGGCTCATCAAACTGATAGTTCGATGGAGTTCGCATTCGATTGCACCTGGTTTCTTGGGCAGAACTATAAAAACTGATTTTCTCTTGTCATCTGGTATTACATCATTGTTTTAGATGTCATTTAATATTTCCGTAATTTTCTCTATGCCAAAATATTCTAAGGCTGTCTCTATCTGTATTACAATGCCGTATGGCCCAGCTTCTTTGTTCCTATTCAGTTTGGCCATTGAAGGTTTTATTTCAGATTTTAGTATTTCCGGTCCTTCAGCATCTTTGTGTATTATGGGTTACTTTCTCTCTTGTCATGGAAGAGATCTTTTATATATTCTTCCCATCGATGGTTGGTGTGAGCAAATGAAAGTGAGAGAAATTGAGAGAGCGGGGGGGGCGAAAAGAGAAAAAAACGGAAGAAAGGTAAGTAGACTAACATTGCTCCATCAAGCGAAAGACGGATTTTTTTCATCAACGAAAGTATTTTCTATTCAACCAATATCTTTTCTACGGCATGCAATTTTAGTAAGAGCTGCAACGAACAGGAAACTGTGGAGAGAGATGATTTTCAACATCCTGGAAGGATATGGAACATCGAACAAGAACTAGACTGAGAACATTTTTTTTTTCCTGAAGAACATCTTTTGTTCACAAAACTGAATTGACAGGAAAATTGAATTTGCGGTTTCGGAATACTATTAAATTATTTTTTTTTCTCGGACTGGCTGTGGGCAACGATGTGGTGAATGTGGAATACAATTCTTTGTGGTGAAATTAAAGCCAGGCTGGGTAAATGCTACCAGCGCGGTTCGAAAGAACGAGCAAACCATATTTGAATTTTTGCCTGAAGCTTTTTATCCACTTTGTGTTACTCTTAAGAAAGTTATGAATGCAATTTTCGTTGCGCTCTTGAAAATAAGGGATCACGCTCTCGTGCATTTTTAACTTTCCACCTTTTTATTCTTTAACACCTTTTCCCTTACACTCTATTTCTCTGTTCATAAATGTGAGAGATTGTTAAATCTTCTTCCACTTTCTCTTTACATCTACACTTCCCTTTCTTTTCTTTCTTTCTCTCATTATCCCTCTTTCCCACGTCCCCTTCCTTCCTCCTTTCCTTCCTTCTTTACTTCTCTCTGTCTTACTTCTCTCACTATCTCTCTTCGCGAAACAACTGTGAGATATTATTCTATAATTCGTCTACGCTTTGTCGACCCTACAGACGTTGGTACAAAGTGAGTTATATTCGCGATTTTCTTTTTTCATAGTTTCTTTTACTTTTATTTTCTTGCTACAATGCCTTTTCTCAGATGCTTCCAGGTAGTTGCCTTGCAAAGACTGAATAATTTTCAATCCGGCTCACAAAATATTGTCGAAATTCAACGCTTATAAATAACTGTTATACCTCGTATGTTTTTCGATTCCTCGTCACGGCTATAATAATTACTACTAGTATTATTAAAACTATTTCTATTACTACTAATACTAGTTTTATCCAGAGAAAATTTCACGGTGTTTTTATTTTAATATTCTGATGAATCTTACTTCTTCAGTTACTGATTGAATGGCAAATTCTATACAATCAATTATCCGTATAAATTCTATACAATCAATTATCCGTATAAATTCCCCTATTGCATCATTCAATATTTGAACGTAACAACATTAACAAATTATTGCAATAACAATCACAAATCTAAAGTTCTCTCTCTTCTTCGTTCATATTATTCTTTCTTGCTTGCATTCATTCTCTATAATGTTTACGGCTTGCTTGTCTCTCTCTTCTGCTCGTAATCATTCTCTTCTTCTTCATTGCCATTCTATTGCTTCCTCTCTTTGTTGTCTTATTCTTTCTTCCATTAGAATGATTTTCTCCGGAAATATAATGCATTTAGAAAATCAGTTAATTTAATTCATGTCAGCAAAAGTATAACACTTATAGATACACTAACGACCATAATGATTAGGAAACCCCATTTTTTTAATGATATATTTCATACTATTTTTAATATTTATTGCGAAGTGAATAATTCTAAATGAAAATAGGAAGATTGTTTTCTTAATAAGTCACAATAAAATGTGCATCAAATGAACAGTTCTGGTGTCCATTTTTTTGTGCTTTCTTCCCCATGCTAGTCTCTTCTTCTCGTTGGCTGACCAAAGCAAAGGCTTCCTAGCTGTCTTGTAAAATTTTGCAAAGTAATAATAACAAAAGATCCACTCTAGTTTTATTTAGAATTATCCACTTCGCAATAAACACTAACATAGTATGAAATTCATAATTTTTTAAAACTGGTTTGGCCTAATCATTATGGCCGGTAGTGTACCTAGGTAGGTATTACAATTACTGTTTTATAATATAATGAATACGACGTGCTATGTTGTTCACAGCGAGAATTAAAAGACCGATTGAATAAAATAAATAAAAACTTTTCTTAGTTGAAGGAGAATCAAGATGAAGGCAGCAAAGAAAGATATGAAATTATTATTTAAATCACAAAAACGCTATAAGTACGCTAATACTGTCTTTTTAAAAAATAATAGATGATATATATTCTAAAGTGATTGTCTTTTCGCTTTATATTTACTGTTCGATGTTTTCTTTCATTTATCATGGGTGTTTGTGTGTCCATCGTCCGGCGTTCCTATGTCTAATCTTTTGTGTCTGTGTGTGTTTTCATATCTTTTTCTACAGCGTGACACACGTAGGTACTACGAGATTAATATATAGATCATCATCCTCATCAACATCATATTTTGATTTCTGCTATGGTCACACTACCTACCAAGTCAGCTGGAAAATTTAAGGCAGGTAGTCATGTGTTCTTATGGCTACATTTCATGATTTGTTTTTCTACCTTCTGGAACATCACTGGCGTTACATGGACAAAGTTCTTCTTAGTGTGTGGGCTGTAATTATCAAACAATTTTTACAGAGATTTCTATCAATGTATTGTTGTATTCCTGCTTTTATCATTCCAAGCGCACCAACTATCACTGGTATTATTGTTGTTTTCAATTTCCACATTTTTTCTATTTCAAATTCCAGGTCTTTATACTTTTATTAGTATTAATGTTATTATTAGTAGTAGTAATAGTATTTAATAATAATACTAGTACTAATAGTAGTACTAATATTAATAGTAGGAATTAATAATAATAATAATAATAATAATAATAATAATAATTATTATTATTATTATTATTATTATTATTTTATTTCTGGTATGTTACATATTAGAAAATATACCTAAATAGAAAATATTCCGATAGAAATTCCTCGAAAATTTACCCGAATAAGCAGACACTGGCAAAGGGTACAACTGCCAAAAGATTATATTAATAATAACAAAGATGAGAACATTAAACTAGAAGTAGAAGATAATTTGCCAAGAGTAAGAATAGCTTTGATGTTTTTAGCTTAGCATTTCGGCTCAGGTATCTTTCGACCTTTCACAAGTAATCGACATTTCAAATTAGGGTCGTGCTTATTTTATGAATAGCATGACCTCTTCATTTCTGCATCAGCACAAAATGTGATGTGTCGATTGGCTCAGCTAATGGACTAAGAAAAACCATTAGATGAAGTTATGGACAAATAGCAAAGCTTTAAAGAATTCTGATGATGAACAAAGCAAAGAAGAAGTAAGGAATATGCCTTGCAAAAATCCATAATGCATGGTTGTCAGAAAGAGGAGCACCCTGAAAATATGTGTGGCAGCCATCATGCAAATCTACGAGGAAAGAGAGTAAGGGTCGCGACGTGTGTAATCTATCGTGGAAAAACTCGGGAAACCAGAGCGAACTTTTTGCAAGAGAGAATCTTTTTTATTTTTTTTTATTTACTCGAAAACGAGAATTCGCTTTTGCATTTGATCACTGTTTTGCATAAGCGAATTCTCGGTGTTACAAACGAGAGAAAAAAATTGACTCAGGAAGATTTAACCACGTGCGGAACCACCTCGCGATGGTGTAACGGTTAGCAAGTTTGTCTCTCTAGAATCATTACAATTGAATAGTGAGTTCGAGCTCCATTTGTTGTCCCTACTATCGGCCTTGTGCCACATCTAAGCTGCGTTTAGAAAACCACCTTTGGACCAGAGAGAGAGAGAGAGAGATGTCCCAGACACAAAGAAGAAGTTGATACAATATGAGCTATGTTTTAGGAGCTTGCAGATGAAGTAGTGAAAGGATTTTAATTATCAGGATATCATAGCAATACTGGATGAAGAATTTTACACAGAAAAATGTTTTCTAGATAAATGCAATTTATGAAGACATCCGAAAATGCCCTTAAAAAAGTAACTAATAACTTAATGTTATGTCACCGGAAATATCTTATCTGAAGAAAATCACAATACCCACTATTTTATTAATCTGTCAATCTCTTCCTTTCTTTGCTTTACGATAAATTGTTTAAATAGTACAATATAAAATACATAGCCGAAAACAAGAAGTATCTAGTGTTTTTTAATGTTTTTGGTCTCTATTATCTGCGTCCATATGAAGAGTTGCCTGACGATTAAATAATTTATTTTTATTGTGTTTAATTCCATGCTCATTCAGAACGTAGATTTCATTTCTTTATTATCAGAAAGTAGCCATGACTGCTTGGAAAAATGGTGGAGTGATTTCTTATAGTCTTCTATATGGCTTTGATTTCGAAGTTAACTTTCTCCCAAACTGGCTTCCATCCAAGCCTTAACAGTTCAATCTATTCTGCCGTTACAAGACTTATGTGCGTAATTTAAACTCAGACGTAAGATTTAAATATTTGCCACTTCCATGTCCTAAATTATATCAACATCACAGAAAAGAGAAAAATTTGAAAATTTCTCTTTATTTATCTCTTAATACAATTGAGTCGAGTCATTTAAGTGATTATTATTTGTAGTTCTATCATTCTTTATTTGTTAAGAGAACTGCTGTTGAAATATATTTAATTTTATTACTGAAACAATTCCAGGTCTGTTCAGCAGTTTGCGGAAGATAACTTTAAGTGAATTTTCTTTTTAATAATTGCATCCGAGGCAAGGCGACAATTCCCCTAAGACGTAATAGAAACTAAGAGTAAAAGAAATTGAGAAGACGTTAGTAGAGAAAGCATGCAATAAAAGAACATTCTTCAGAAGAACACCAGATGGTAATTGCATATATATCTTTGAAAAACATATTTCTCAGCGAAGTTGAAAATTTGAAAAGAGTTCCACAAGGGTAAATTAGGAGAAAACAAACCATTAGAATATAACTTATGGTTACAGATAATAATTAAAAGAAACATATGATGAAACTTACTTGCTAATGTAGTACCAGGGTTAAATTCATAAGGGTTTGGTCAGAAAGAAGAAAGCTCTTTAGAACATATATCATGAAAATATTTATAGAAAACAAACATGAAAGCTACTTCATTGCGATGGAAAAGTGACTGATAGTTATAGCAGGTTAGGACAAATAACATTACAGACACTTCTTTGGATTCTGTCTAGGATTTCAAGCATCAGACCATATATGGTAGCAATAAGCAATGGGTGAGCGAATGACCGTTTAAAAAAATTATTAATGTAATATAAAATATATGAAGGGAAAATGGAAGTAACTTATATATTAATCGTAATCAAAAAATTGAAAATTATCCTTAATTATAAAAAACTCCACAACATGATTAAGACATAAGTTCTTTTTTCATTAACATGTTTGCAAAATTTTAAATTAGCGTATGAATAATAAAGATAAGGAAGCATAATGAGTTTAAAAAAGTAGAAAGGGCAAAAATGAATGAGAAAGAATGAACAGAACTATATTAGAGAATATTATTTTGTTTTTCGTTTCAGTTTCGGAGTCGACAAAAAGGTCACCAAATGTTCGACCAAAAAAGAGTGAACACCAGTACGAAAAAAGAACGAGACAGCATTTTAATTTACAAGACGACATTGAGACAAGTTTTTGTCTTGATAAAAAAACAAGAACAAAAACAAAACCAAACAAACAAAAACACGTGAATTACGAAAATAGCTACAACTTCAAAAGATTTTAATCTCTACTTTCATGTTATTCAATTTTGACATTTTATTAAAAAGTTTATTATCGCATTTTTTAATGCTAACTTTTTAAACTATAATGCTAACATTTTTTTTTATTTTAAAGAATAATATAAATGACAAAAATAAACATTTTTACCTTGAGAGAGAACACTTATGGTATGCTAAAAAAAGATAACAAGTGATCCCCTTTTATGGTCTGGGCGCTTTAACCAGAAAGAGGATAACTGAAAGTATCCAAAGTCTTAAAGTGGCTGCTAGGTCTCATTATTTTCTAATAGACATTTTGCAGGACATTCTACAGAAATTAGCAAAAGAAAGTGAAAAGAAACAACTGAGCATAAGCCTCAAGAAAACTGAATGCATGGTCCTCAGCAAAAAGAGGAGCTCAATATGCCAACTGCAAAGGTATAGAATCTAAAATGAAACAAGTAAACAAATTCAAATAACTGGGAAGTGTTTTGACAGAGGATATAAAATGCGACACGGAGGTCCAAAGATGGATTGGCACGGCCAAAAGACATTTCAGAAGCTAACCAGAGTACCGAAAAACAGGAAAATCTCATTAGAAACAAAGAAAAGGGTGCTGGATTTCTAGGTGATATCTGTCTTTCCCTACGGAAGTAAGTGCTTGGACGATTTCATCAAAGATGAAGGAGAGGCTTGAGGCAGCAGAAACGTGGTTTTACAGAAGAATGCTGAAGAAAACTGATAATAAATCTCAGAAAGAGACAAATGAGGTTCCTAGGGCACGTAATGAGGAGGGAGAGCTTGGAGAAGTTGATACTCACAGGTCGGATAAATGGAAGGACAGACAAGGGAAAGCAGCGCGAGACGTATTTGATAGGTCTGAGCAAATGGTTGACGAAGTTGGGCTTAGAAGAGATACCAAGAGAAAAATTATTGAGAGCGACAAGAGACAGAGCCAAGTAGAAGTCCATGATTGCCTACGTTCTGATAGGACATGGCACATGAGGAAGAATATTTAACCATGTTCTTTGCTAAGTGTTTATTCTTGCGCATTTATCAGTCGTGGGACTTCTTTTCCCGCTTCTTGCTTTCCATGAAACTTTGATCTTCAAATATTTAAATTGAATAGAAATCGTCACTTTCAGTCATCATAATTCTATTTCTTTTATTTCTCTATCTCTCATTAATTATTGTTTTTAATACTGTTTTAAAAATCAGTAATCTCTTGCGTCCTAGACGCTTTATTGCATTGATTGGGGGGAAATAATAAAAAAAATAATGTTAGCATTATTAAAATCAGCACGAATTTAAATGTGTGTTGGAGCAAACTTAATGCTTGACATATAATAATAATAATAATAATAATAATAATAATAATAATAATAATAATAATTAAAACTGAAGGCTTTATTCTTGCAGCGCAAGACCAAAGTCCTATCACTAGAAACTTTCAGGCAAATATTTTGCATAATAATGTGGATCCAAAATGCAGTTTCTGTGATAAATACCAATAAACTATAGGCTATCTAATCTCAGGATGTTCTTTACTTGCCCCAAATGAATATAAAAATCGTCACGATAGAGTGGGGCAATATTTGCATTGGATAATGTACAAGCACTATGGAAAACATGTAAAAAAACACTGGTATAAACATCACCCAGCACCGGTTCAGAAATAGAAGATGTCACCATTCTATGGGATTACACCATTTATACAGACAAATAGGCCGGACATTATTGTTAAAAACCAAAATGAAAAAACTTGCTTAGTAATTGATATGGCTTCAATCAGCGGATTGTAACATAGCAACCAAGAAATTCGAAGAACTGTCAAAATATAAATAAATTGAAATAGAAAAAAGTGGAAATTGAAAACAAGAATCATGCCAGCAATAGTAGGTGCACATGGAATGATAAAAAATGGAACAAAACAACACATTGAAAGAATCCCTGGAAACCCCAGCTTAAGAGATATGCAAAAGAATTGCCTTGTTAAGTAGAGCCCACCCACTAAGGAGAACTTTGACTATATAGCGCTAGAGATGTTAGGGAAATAGAAAAAAACATGAAATGGAGCCATAACAACACACCACGACCTGCTTTAGATAGCCCCCCGCAGACTTGATAGGTAGTGCGACCATAGCAGAAATAGAATTATGATGAAAAACGATATAATAATAATAATAATAATAATAATAATAATAATAATAATAATAATAATAAATGTAACTTTTCTTTTTTATTATAAAACAGGACGTAAAATTTCGAAATTGTAGAAAAAGCATTTCGAGTAGTAATGTTTGTTTTGTTTTGTTTATATATGTGTATTCGATTTTTAATATAACTGATTTATTTCTCTCTCATTTATAATTAAAATATTCTTAAAAACATTTACCTATAATTTCATTCATTTATCCTTTTCTTAGTTAATGATTGTAGTGTATGTAATGTAAAATGATGTAGCATATTTATTAACGAGGACGTATTTACAAATTTACAATTTCAAGTAGCAACATTATTTTCTTTTGTTTACTACTTTTATTATGTAGTTTAGAACTGTCTATTGCTTCTATTATATATATATATATATATGTACAGATTTTGTCTATTTATTTTGTGTAGGATCCTTTCGTATAGTCTGATAAGCTTGATGGTACTATCGTTAAAAGACAACAAGAAATCACAGTAATTGTTGATTTTTTTATCAGGTCTGAGCTTTCGGCTTACATAAGCTATTATCAAAGAATGAACATTAACATATACTGAACATAGAACATTTAAGTTATTAACAAAGTGGAATTAAACAAAGAAAATTAAATCAAAGAGACAGGTCCATTTTTAACGTGGCGGATGGCCGCAGACGGTGATAAAATGGTGGTGTGGTTTTTGGTCCGATTACAGGCATTGGAGTATGTTAGTAGAGATATCAAAATTTATTTTATTTAAGCTAGGTTTAAGCTGTTTGATGTAGATAGCTTCTAGGATTTTGAGTTTTCGTTTATTATTTTCTTGTCTAAGTATACATGTATTTTCAACGAGCGTTTTTCTGAGAAGTGTGCGTTGATAACCGTGTTGTTTTAAATGTCGGAATATGTTTGAATTTTCATTTAAGTGTAACGTGAGACGCCGTCAGAGCGAGTTGGTAGTATGGCCAATGTAGATATTATTTAGTTTATTAGAGATACATTCTCGAAAGGGGCATTTGCATTTATAAACTGCATTGGTTTTTTGCAAATCGCTAACGTTGGGGGAGGAGTCGTTGCGGACGAATGAATTGGATGTAGTGAATTTAGCGTAATATATGATAAACTTAATTCCTTTGTTAAAGTCTGTCGGAGAAATATTAGTGCTTATGAGTTTTTTTTAGGATATTTTCGTTTAGTTGGTAGTTGGAGTGCATTTGGCTACAATATAAGAGAGTGATATGTTTGAGATTGGTTGGGCTAGTAACATGTGTTGTTTTTCCGTGTTAAGGTTTTTAAGAAAATGTCGTATTTGTTCATCAACTATGTAGTTGGGAAAATTATTGTTGATGAGTGTCTTTTTTATGTTTTTTAGTTCGCTGTGGAAGATCTGTTTTGTAGACAAATTGGTTTTTGCATGATGAAGTAGATTTTTTATAATGGCTATTTTGTAATAGTGAAGGCATTCGCTAATATAATTGAGTGGGTTTTTTTATAAGGTGAGATAGTGAATTTATTGTCATCAGTGTTAATTAGTATGTCAAGAAAAGGAATTTTGTTGTCATTGCTAATTTCATAAGTGAATTTTAAGACTGAGTTATTTTGAAACTGTTTTTGAAGTTGTAGGATTTCGTCGATATTTTTAATTAATATTAGGATATCATCAACGTATCTTAGATATATGGATCGTTTTTTAAATTTTGTAAAGGTAGTATTTTCGAGGTTCGACATGTAAAAATTACAAAAGTTGAACCGAGTACTGAACCCATGAAAACGCCGTAACGATGTATATAAATATAGTGTTGTTTGGATCAACAAAAGGGACTTCGCTAGTACAAGCTAGTAGGATTTTTCTTAAATGTTCGTATTAATTTTGAGTGGGGTAATGAAGGATTACTGTAAACATTCCTTATAATTATATCGATAGTTTCACTGCTAGGTACGTGAGTAAAAGGGTTTTCAACATTAAGTGAAGCTATGATTTCATTATTAGGTTTTTTGCACTTGAGGATTTAGATTGCCTCTAGAGTTGACTTAATGCTGTATTTACTTGGAAGGTAGGGTGTGATAAGCTGGTTAATATGTTTAGTTAACTGGTATACAGGAGTAGGAATTTGGGATATGATAGGGCGGAGAGGATAGTTAGGTTTGTGCGTATTTATGATTCAGTATATGTAACCAGGTTTGTAGTCACCAATAATTTTAGGGAGTTTTAAGGAGTTCTGATCAGCATTGTTGGCGCTAATGAGTTTTTTAACTTTAGATTTAAGTTGATGTATCGTGTTCCTGTTAGTCTTTTTTTAAATTTGTGTGGTCATGAAGTATATGGTTGAGAATTGGGTTGTAAATCTGAGTTGTTAATTACGACAAAAATGTTAGCCTTGTCGGCTTTTTTTACAATTATGTGAGGGTGGTTGCGTAGTTGTGCGCGGCACTTTTTAGTTGTTTGGATAGAATTCTTGAGGAGCTTCGGCTTTTATCATGGCAATCTTTGAGTGCCATGATAAAATATGTTCATATGCCATGATAACATATGTTCAGTATATGTAATGTTTATTATTTGATAATGGCTTATGTTAGCCAAAAGCTCAGACCTGATAAAAAATCAACAATTCCTGTGATTTCTTGCCTTTTAACGACAGCACCATCAAGCTTATCAGACTATACGAAAGTATCCTACACAAAATAGACAGAATTTGTCTATATTATTTAACAAAACCTGTATTAATGAAAAAATGCTGTCAAAATACACAATATATATATATATATATATATATATATATATATATATATATATATATTAAAAAAGGATTAATTCAAAGATGTTGAATGGCCATTTCGATATGAAGATCCCCACGGGGGACGACACATCACCTCAGCAACAGAAAAAACCTTTCAGAAACTGGAGAAAAATTAGTCTACTTTTCCTTTTTAAATAGATTGCAAAGAAATTAAAAAATAAATAATAAAATAAAATAAAAATAAAAATAAAGGGAAAGAAAAAGAAAACGAAAAGGAAAAAGAAAAAGATAGAATAAAATCAAATAAATATGAAAAGAAAAAAATTGACATCGTCTGGGTTCGCAAAAAAAAGGGAGAATGTAACTAAAAATTAACAGACAGCCGTGTTAAATCGACGTAAGTTTAAGCAACACGGAAAAAAGGTGGTAAGAGAGATAAAAGAAGTAAGGGAGGGAAAAAGAAAGAAACTAAAGAAAAATTTTTTTTTAAATATTACAGACGCTGGACAAATTCAAAAACCTAATTTCCCCAAAACGTTGAAGTATTAGAAAAAGGCCTTTACTTAAAAAGGCATAATTATTAATAAAAGGGAATAAAAAGATATAGGATTTAAAATAAAATTATTTTTTAAAAAAATAGGTCATTTGAAATTAAACTATTACGAAAATTAACGAAGATTAACGGAACTGGTTATAAACAACCGACAATTTGAAATGATTTGCTTGAACATTATTTTTGATCGATACTCGTATTTATGTAGATATTCTCTTTATAATCAAGCAGTATTATATATTTATTTCTACCGGCCTGATTATGTACGACAAATTTTCATTACGAAAATGTAAGTCATTCGGCAGGATTTGAGCCTGCGATACCTATCCACATCGAATCCTGCTGAATGACACACATTTTTGAAACAAAAATTTATCGTAAATAATGAAGCCAGTAGAAATAGATATATACATATATTGTTTGATTATAAACAGAATATTTACTTGAATACTAGTATCAATCAATTTCTCATAAATATTTGAAGATTTTATACTTTTATTCTTCAATGTACGGATTTCAGTTATTTTCATTTAAGGTGAAAACAAGAATTCTTAAAGAAGTGGTAAATTTTTAGTCCGACATCCAGTAAAATATATATTAATTAACCGAGCACAAATCAACTCCTCCACAAAAAATATATTTTACTCTAAACTAAAAAGTATTAAGCAGACTCACATTAACAAAACAATTTTGCGGTTATTTATACTCACACCCCTGAAGATGATATCGTAAGAAGATTGTAATCTGTCAATGCTACAACTCATGTCTGACATTTTTCAATTATAATACACAAAAGATTATCCGTGAGTATGAATGGATTTTATTGAAAATAAGCAGACTCAATGTTTGCAATTCATTTAATCTGAGATGTCTAAAAGAAATTTTGATAGCTAAATATACAAATTATAATATATATATATATATATATATATATATATATATATTGTATCGAGGCAGCAGAAAATTTTCTAAACATACTGTTAAATATAACAGGCAATGAATGTCTATTATGTTTAATCATGAGCCGTTGTAAACATCGTATTTTGGCTTTAACTTCAGGTGAAAATAAAGAAAAAAATTGTCCAAACAATTTTTTATTAAGTTGGTTCTAAGCTTTCGGTTCATATGAGCCATCTTCAGTGAGGTTACAGGGACGTTAACATAAAGATATCCACTATCAAAGATGATTTTATCTTGCATTGACACACACACACACACACACACACACATATATATATATGTGTGTGTGTGTGTGTGTGTGTGTGTGTGTGTGTGTGTGTGTGTGTGTGTGTGTGTGCATGCCACAACTAACCAATAATTAATAATAATAATAATAATAGTAACAATACATGCGTAAATATAACTCCACTTGGTCGAGAAATATCGGTGATATCTGGCGGTGAATATCCGTGCGTCATTCGTACTAGGAGTGATATCTTGCAAAAGTTATCCCTTGGCTGTTAAGAATAAATGTCTTCTGGAGTAGATTTCGCACTGAAAGTTATAATCGTGCTATGTCGATTGCCAATCGACTTAACGCACCAAAAATATTAGGAACTTGATCAATTTTCCACGGAAAGTTGACTCCTAAAGTATTCGGCTAACTGCCAATTAATATCAACTGCCTAGTAGTTCTACTGAACTCTAATAGCACTTTAAAGAACTCTCTAGAACCTCTAAGAACTCCTATGAACTTACCAAGAACTTCTCGAGTTAACTTCCTTTTAAATCTTATTAATATAGCGGGGAGAGTCTGAGAAACAGGTGTGTTTCACCATAACAAAATGCCAAAAAAAATAAAAATACAAATGTCAATGTTTACAAACAAAAAATTATACTGGATCTGTCGTCATCCGGATACACAAGGCCGGGTCCTTCAGACAAAAACCAGTTTGAAGTTGAAAAATCTGTCAGCGAAACAAACTCTTCCATCAACAATGAAACACCTGGTGGCCAAAATGCGATGAACTTCAATTTTGGACCTGGCGACTTAATTACAAATCAATTAATAAAAATAGAATGAAAGAAATGGAATCGCAAAGAGTATCATGGAAATTTTCCCTGCACTTAAATGTTCAGAAAAGAACATTACCGATCAGACATGCTAAATATGGAGAGACATTTTAGGAATTGAAATAAGGTCCTATCTCGACACAAAACGCCTGTCAATATCTACGAGGACATCATGCTTAATAAATGACTACCAAATGCAAAAATAGATAAGATAAAACTAAATATAAGGCAAAAGCACAATAAGGCATGATCCAGACAAAACTGAGGCTAGAGAGGAAATAGATGATATGGTAAAGGATGTTATATGAACTAAAATAAATGATACGCAATGATATCTCAGGAAATAAAACAAAAGAATCTTCACCTTTTCCCTCAAAAATTAATATTTCGCCCAGTCAAATAAATCTTCCGCCCAGTCAAATTAATCTTCCGCCATTGCAAATTAATACTTCGAGCATTCAAATTAATCTTCCGACCATTCAATTTATACTTCTATCCAGTCAAATTTATCTTCCGCCCAGTATAATTTATCTTGCGACTACTCAAATTATCTGTCAGTCAAATTAATCTTCCGACCACTGAAATTAATCTTCCGAGCACTCAAAAATAATTTTCCGCCCAGTCATATTAAGCTTTCGCCAATACAAATTAATACTCCGACCAGTCAAATTAATCTTCAGACCACTCAAATTAATCTTCCGAACAGTAAAAATTAATATTCGGCCCAGTCAAATTAATATTCTGACAAGTCAAATTAATCTTCCGTCCAGACAAATTGATTTTCCGGCCACTCAAATTAATCTTCAACCAAGAAAAATTAATATTCCGACCACATAACCAAATTAATCTCCAGACTACTCAAATTAATCATCCGACCACTCAAATTAATCTTCCACATAAGCAAATTAATCTTCCGACTACCCAAATTAATCTTCCGACCACTCATATTAATTATCCGCTCCGTCAAATTAATCTTCAGCCAGTCAAATAAATTTTCCACTCAGTCAAATTAATCGTCCGCCCAGTCAAATTATTCTTCCGACCTGTCAAATTATTCTTACGCTTAGTCAAATTAATAATTCGACAAATCAAATCAATCCTCCTGCCACTCAAATTAATCTTCCAACCAGTCATATTAATATTGTGCCCAGTCCAATTAATCTTGCGCCTCGTCAAATTAATCTCCTACCCAGTTAAATTATTCTTGCGACCACTCAAAATAATCTTCCGCCGATGCAAATTACTCATCCGACTACTAAAATTATTCTTCCAACAACTTAAAATAATCTTCCACTCAGTCAAATTAATCTTCCGCCCAGAAAAATTAATATTCTAACCACACAAATTAATCTTCCACCCATGCAAGTTAATCTTCCGGCTACTCAAATTAATCTTCCGACCAGTTAAATTAATGTTCTGCCTAGTCAAATTAATCTTCCACTCAGTCAAATTAATCTTTCGCCCAGTCAAATTAATTTTGCGCCAATGAAAATTAATTTTTGACCACTCAAATTAATCTTCCACCTATTCAAATTAATCTTCCGACGACTCAAATTAATTATCCGATCTCTCAAAGTAATCTTTCGCTTAGTCATATCAATCTTCCCACTGCTCAAATTAATCTTCCGCCTAGACAAATTGATATTACGACCACTCAAGTTAATCTTCCGACCAGTCAAATTATTCTTACGCTCAGTCAAATTTATATTTCGCCCAGGCAAATTAATCACCCGACAAATCAAATTAATCTTCCTACCACTTAAATTAATCTTCCGATTACTCAAATTCATCTTCCGACTACTCAATTTAATTTCCGGTCATGCAAATTAATCATCAGACCACTCAACTTAAACATCCGCCCAATCATACTAATTTCTGAACACTCAAATTAATTTTCCGACCACTCAAATTAATCTTTCGCCCAGACAAATAAATCTTTCGATCACTCAAATTCATCTTCCGACGATTCAAGTTAATCTTCCGCCTATACAAATTAATCTTCCGACCACTCAAATTAATCTTCCGACCAGTCATATTAATTTCTGAACACTCAAATTAATCTTTCACCCAGTCAAATTAATCTTTCGACCACTCAAATTCATCTTCCATCTATTCAAATTAATCTTCCGACTACTCAAATAAATCATTCAACCACTCAAACTAATCTTCCGCTTAGTCATATCAATCTTCTCACCACTCAAATTAATCTTCCGCCCAGTTAAATTAATCTTACGACCACTGAAGTTAATCTTCCGACTCGTTAAATAAATCTTCCGTCCTGTCAAATTAATCCTCCACCCAGACAAATTATTCTTCTGACCAGTCAAATTAATCTGAGGCCCACTCAAATTAATTTTCCGCCCAGTCAAATTAATCTCCCGACCAGAGAAATTATTCTTACTACCAGTCAAATTAATCTTCCGACCTGCGAAATTAATCTTCCGCCCATACAAAATAATCTTCTGACCGGTCAAATTAATCTTCGGCCTAGACAAATCAATCTTTCGACCACTCAAATTAATCTTCCACCCATTCAAATTAATCTTCCGACTACTCAAATTCATCTTCTGCCCAATCAAATAATACTTCCGCCCATGAAAATTAATCATCCGATCACTCAAATTAATCTTCTGACCACTGAAATTAATCTTCCGATAACTCAAATTAATCTTTCGATCACTGAAATTAATCTTATTCACAGTCAAATTAATCTTCGGCCCAACCAAATTAATCTTTCGATTAATTAATCTTCCGCCCATGCAAATTTCTTTTTTCGCCCAGTCAAATTAATCTTCCAATTACTCAAATTAATCTTCCGGCTACTCAAATTAACCTTATGCCCAGTCAAATGTAAATTAATCTTCCGAACACTCAATTTAATTTTCCGCCCAGTACCGCACTACATGGTTGTACGACGTAAGGCACTTGGGCATAGTAGCCATGGAAATCGCATCCTCAGTTGAACTTTCGACAGTGTGTCTTCCAAGTTCAACACACCCACAAGGTGGTTGCTGCAGCATCTGTTCGAATGTTCACACAGTGCTTTTTTATATGCGCCTTCAATGACGGCCACAAAAGCTCAATCGGGTTGAGCACTCAACTATAGGAGAGCAAGCCTAGCATAACGACCGCTTCAAGATTGGCAGCACCCCCAGTATTCTGTGATTATAATCACAATAATGTAACATGTTGTTAATATTATGTAATATAAATTCAAAATCAACAGAGTTATAAAAAATAAAGTTTATTTAATAATGCGACGAGGCAAAAGATTAATTTGAGTGAGCAAAAGATTAATTTGAGTGGGCGAAATATTAATTTGACAGGGAAACTGTGTAGATGGAACATAAACAATTGCACTTATTCAGATTTTCTCACTGTTGAAGATGGATTAAACGTCAGTAGAGCAGAATTGCTTCAAAACAATAGTTGTTGAAATAACTGAAGCGTAAAACTACATCCTTCAAATTCTCGACAGAGTCATTCGAACACAAATATCAGACAGAAAGCAGCTTTCAAAAATTCATATGACAAAATCTAATAAACATATTGTGCAAACACATAACGCTACTTTGCAAACGGACTGATCACAAGAAAACATAAAAATGTAAAATCTCTCATAGGCACAAAAGCTTTGGCAATTATTGAAAAAAGTTATGATCAAGACAGGATTAAATGACAGACAAAAACGCCTATTTGGAAGCTAGAGCGAGAAATTGAGCAAATCAGATGTGAGTTAATAATACCAGATGAGATTTCGAAAAAATCAAATGTTTCAAAACAGAAAAGCAAGAAGATGAAGCAGAAATATAAAATAAAAGCAGTAAATGTAATTTTCACGAACTACGAAAATATTTAAAAGGAAATTGCAATTAAATCACAGAGAAGAAAGCTATATGAAAACCGTTATCGAGAAAAGACGAAATTCCAAACTAATCTTGAGAAGCTTTATCGAGAAATATATAAGCAGTTTTAAAAGTTAAAAAATCCATCATCATCATCATCATCATCATCATCATCATCATCTACTGAAGAAGTGCAAATATTTTGAGAGAATACTTGAAACAATCTAAATGATAGAAATCCAAATGCAGACTGGATTCATCAAGAACAAGAAAGAATGAAGAGTAAACATGTACCTGCTCCATGGTTTGGAATTCAGAGATTTCTTGCTCTGAAATTAGTTGAAACCAAAATTTTAAACAGCGTAATCTACCCTGAAATTGAACCAGAGTATTTGAGTAACATTGAACGCAAAGGATTAGTCCGGAATTTAAACTCGACTAACCAATTAAATTTCCCGTCATATTGCTTACTCAAATATATTAACAAGTGTAACGTAAGGGGTTTGAATGGTATTTGAATTACACGTTGGTCGATTTGTTGATTTAGTTTAGCGGCATATCAACCTCTCTGGTTTATTTAATGATGAAATCTAAATAGTTTGAACGTAGTTGTCTGTCTTCAACTACAGATAAAATATATTGCTGGTTATTTTACAATAAATATATATTGTTGGACATTTTGTTTTGTTTTTGTTTAAGGGTTCACTATTTTTCTATAGCTCGGACCATAACTGTTTTCATGTTATTTATAATCTGGGAACAACTGTAATTAATAGGTGGCTCTATGCTCATTATGTCGGGTGGAGTTTATCGTCATACCCATGGCTATTAATTATTCTTAATCAGATGGATCTCCACTAAAATATATTGTAGATTTTACCAGTAGATTTTATCAGTGCAGTAGATATCTTGAGTCCTAAACGGCAAATCAGGGAGCCGAGTTCGATTTCCAGTTGGATTCATTGCATTCACTCACGCACAAATACCCTTAGGAAAGTTCTCGCCCCTCCAGATATGGGTTAAATAATAGGACAGATTGGGTTCTATAGCCTTGGCTGGCAACCAGTCTACCGCAGAAAGCAATGGCAACCTACTGCGGGATAATTTTCTGCCCAGTCAGTCATGTCTCGAAAGAGACATGACTGCTTAAAGCATCTATCACGTATGGCACTCAACTGACTGATGGTCTCTTCATAATATATCACGTCGATATATTATTAACAATACCGAGTGGTATTTTAATCATTCTAAATTTGCATCCGGTTTTAGTAAAAAAATAAATTTAGGGAATTTTTACTAATTTTCGATGTCTAAGTGTTAAAATAATTTTGATAAAACAAGAAGCTTTATTAAAATCTTCATTTTAGTTTTAATTGAAAAATAAATGATTAAGTTTACTGTTTCCAGTATGCAAAATACTCTGGTGTTTTTCAAACAGAAATTATATTGGTTGTAATTTCAGCTTTTTGAGAGTTTTTCAGTTAAATCATTTAAAACGGCCATTTTTGACAAAAGTTAATTCTCGATTTTAAAGTTTTGAAAAATAAAGCATAGAAAGTTTAATACATGAATTTCTTATTCTTATGGTTGACCAGAATAGACATAAAAATATAGGGAAAAAGATTTAAAAAATAAAACATACTTTAAAATTTTGACGTGATGAATAGCAAAGCCTGTTGAGTAGTAACATGACGAAGCAGAGAAATGTATTAAGAAGTCTAAAAGAATTGCACAAAGCATAAAAATGGTTTATTGTTTTTCCAGAAAGTGGAAATAATCATTAATGCACGTGAACTTTTAATAATAACGTCATTTATGGACGACCATGCTTAGAAAGAGAGGAATATTTAAACATTAAAAAATATTAAAAATTATTTCAAAATCATGGTGCGAAACGATTTACATTATGCTTTTAAATGTGTGATTCGTAAATATACTTTTCATTTAATAACAATATTAGATAAAATAATAATATTAAAGAAGAATTATAAAAAATTGATATATTGTACATTAATATATTTAATATTAAAATAAAATGAAAACTGTTCTTACAAAAATTAATTATTCATCGCCAAAATATATTTTAAGATAATAGTGTCCCTATATTCTTAATAAAGCCTATTAAAAAAATTATCGAAAACTGTTCTAATTAACTAATGTCATAGATTTATTGTAATTTTTTATTTTACGATTCGGAGCAGATTAAAAAAATGAGTAATTGCTTGAAAAATATTTTCAAAGGAGTCCGTTTTTAACTAGTACAAAACTATTTTAATTATGTAATTTCACGAAAATCATAAAATTAAGTAAATTATGTAAAAAAAAATCCAAGATCTTCTAAAAATGACAATTTAATTAATTTGTCCTAAAATTGTCATTAAAATTCGACAATTATTTGAATTTTAAAGAATTCTGAAATCAAAATGTTTTTAAATAAAACTAGGCGCCATTACACTAATTATAAATATTACCCACTGACATAAGTAAGACATAATATTTAAGCAAAATCTCGGATGTACACGAAAGGAGTAAATATTAAAAACAATATTAATAAATAATTTAGTTTTTCCTCTTAATAATAACATTAAGCAATTTCACCACAGGCAAGGTGGGACCGCCACTTTTGCTTAGGTGATCATGGTGAGAAATAAAACAAGGTCCAAGAGGTATAAAAGAAATGATAAAAGATGGATGGGAATCAAGTAGAGAAAAGATAGTAACTGACGTTGTATTTAAATTTTTGGAGATTGTAGCTATCATGGAAGCAAAAACAAAAAAAGGAAAGGAGGTTCACAAACGTAAAGTGCGAGAAAAGAAATTCTTGGAGTAGAAAACATGGTTATTGTTGTGGGATCATTCCTTTTTACATAACAATAAACTCAACTGAGTATACATATAATCCTGCTTATAGAGAGAACGACAGAATTGGTCAGTAGAGAGTTTAGTTGTGTTGTAAGTTGGTGCAGAGTTAGTTGGAGTTGGTTGGATCTAGAATCAGTTACCCGGATGTACTATTACACTTCAAGACTGTATATATTTATTTCTACTAATAGTATTCCTAAATTGACTAACCTGTGTTCCAGTTTTATATTACGTTCAATAAAACTTATATTTTCTATCTCCTTATCTGTTTTTGTTATTTATTATTTTGTGTGGTTTCTCAACAAGAATCCACAAGAGTTATATTTAACAATTTCGACGGTAAAAGGGTGGAACCTAGATGTCAATCTAGTAGCACGAGTAAATACATGTGGTGATGGAACAAGAGAAAGAAGCTCGTCACAGCAGTTGCCATGAAAATACTTGAATAAAAAACAAAGGAAAGGCACATCATGTCGGTGAGAAAGTGAATGAAGTCGGGTTGCCAAGTCAGGATCTTTTATATAGCAGGTCTAACTGAGGATTTTATCAAAAATCACCCGGACAGATATGGCAACTGTATTCGTAAAATAGAGGATTAGTAAATATATAAATGTGCTTAATGGATTCCGACAAGGAAACTTTCCTAGCTCGACACAGTGAACCAACCTTCCTAGCAGTACATATAATTATGAATTTGATGTCATCATTGTTGAACATTTTGGTACCTTATAGACTGTGTATACCCCAATGAGTTAATCTATTTTATAGTTCAACAATAGAAGGCTTAACCAATCAGGAAGCTCAAAATATACAATGCGACGTGTATAAAAGGCGGCCATATTTATCCGAGTATTGGAGCTCAAATCCGATTCTGGAGAGTGTCTGATTCGAGCGTGATGTTCTTTGACGTTGTTTCATTGAACAGATTACATGTGGCGAGGATTCTCTCTATCCATATATTATGACAGACATGGTCAACAGATGCGAAGAGGATACTCTATATCCAGGAACTTTGTCAATATTACCTTTAATTTCTTATTTTGTAACCATCATGAACTGTTGTTGCGATATAATATACATTCGGAAGATTGAATCTCTATTAAAAAATAATTCAATATATAAACTGATCCCTGCACTTTAAAAAATATTCATAGCTCTATTTCTATATTGAGCACTATTTTAATTAATGTCTTGGACTAATATTTTCGTCGTTCTTATTTATATGTATATATATATATATATATATCAGCATGCGGTGTAGATATAGAAGAATCCAAAGGAGTATCCTGTATATACAGTGGTAGGATAACTCACTAAGAGAACTGTAAATATATATGTATATTTACATATAGAGCAAATATAAGAAAAATTACGACAGACTGGTTACTTCATGGTAAATCAGAAGTTTGGCCTATTTCAGGCAAACCATCATCGGCTTCCGTCTTTATTGTAAAAAGATTTGTGTAAAATCTTTTGTACAAAAGACGGAAGCTGATGATAGTTCGTCTGAAATAAGCCTAACTTCTGATTTACCATGAAATAATGTGTCTGCCTTAATTTTTCTTATATATATATATATATATATATATATATATATAGTATATCGAGGCAGAAAGAAATATAAGAGACAATGAATGTCTATTATGTTTAATCATGAGCCGTTCTAAACTTCGTATGTTTGCTTTAATTTCAGTTGAAAATAAAGACAAAAATTCTCCAACATTTGGATAATTATTTATTAGTTTTCTTCTAAGCTTTTGGCTCACATGAGCCATCTTCGGAGAGGTCGTTCAAACTGAAATATTATAAAATCCACCATCACCGACGATATTATTTTGTGTTGACATAAAACTCCGCTTGGCAACGGCAATAGTTACCAAAAATAATAAACGCAGTTCTTAAGTTTGCAATGGTACTCCTTAAAATGTGATTCTTTTCTAAAAATCCGTCTTTATAAGTTCAGCTAGGTATCTTTAAATGAAACAATAGAAATTATGAATAACTTTGAATAAATAATGATATTTGTTTTTGTCTACGTCTGTCTGAGTGAAAGAGAAGGCTAGAAGGAGAGATATAGAGATTGAAAGAGAGACTGTAGAAATATCCATCAATCTTTATATCAAGTTAACTTGAGAAAAACCATCAGATATTTTTTTTAATCATTTTTTCTGACTTCACTATCGAATCTCTTTAGTTTTTCGTCTTTTCACGATGAAAAGAAAACTAAAAGAAAAAAAAAGACGCCACCGCAGTGCTCAGCAATAAATGAAAGTCAGCACATGAACAATTCTTTACCTTTTGGAACCAGAAAGGAACTTTAATTTAGTTCAGCTTGCCTTTGTTCTTGGCTATCAATGTTTACCGAGAAAGTGTCCAGTCGGAAGGCGAAGCGTTATTAACTTGTTATTGTCTATTGAAATGTCCAGCCAAACATCCTGGACACTTTTTGGTCGAGTCTTTGCTGCATCCTGACCTGTCGTCAAAAGGATGTTTTAAAAACAGAAGACTTATTGGTAAAAGGGAAAAGAAAAGAAATAAAAAGTGAAAAAAAGTGATGATTGTCAGACACAGGTAACGTGATATCAGCTATCTTCTAAGATCCTCTTAATCAATATAAACCTTCTAATATCCTCTTTATCAATATAATCATTCCGATGAATAACACATATTTTACTGCTATTCCTACTACTTTGAAAGACGGTATTAATAATATTGATGTAATAGGACACAAGCAGTAATGATAATGGTGATATCATCCGTTTCCTTGTGTGGAAACATTCAACATTTAATGACTGAGCAGTCAATAGTTGAAATTTAGGAAGTTTTCTATTAAAACAATTTTTTCAGAAAAAATAGGTTTTATACGTTCACTAGCAGTTATCGCTCTATCCAATATCAATGGGGGGTTCTATCCTAACTTTTTGTTTTAAGTACTGTGAAGCGTGAAAGCGTATGTAATTGTCATGGCGGCATTACCGACAGACTGAATGACCTCTTCCAACCATTATTTATACCTCCCCTTACAAGAGGTGTGGGAGAGTAGTCTGAGGAGAGCGCCCCCAGAGAAGCCCGAACTCATCTGAGTGTTGGTCTACAAACACTGCTACCCAGTTCTAAGGACGAAGGTTGAATCAAAGTATTACACACTAACTCGTATTATCGTCCTACTAACCAAATTCCAAGTATTGTATTCTTTCCGTATTTAATATATATTCGTATTTTCCTATTTGGTTGTTTTTGCGTTATTCTTGATGGACCTTTAACCGGGTACGCAACAGTAATAATTTACACTATGAGTTGCATAAGTTATCTATTTTCGTTGTTGCTGTTGATGTAAGTATTTATATCATTTTTTCCATTTAGATTTTTGTCTTCCATTAGCTGCGAAGAGCGAGGATTGAAAAGTAGTTAACCTCTGTTTTGCTATTTAGTTGTCTGTTGTTTCAAAGCACCTCCTTACAGGGATTTATGTTAGTGTCTTTGCACTTCTGCCTCCAGTGCCTTTTTATATTTATTTTTGTGTACAGTTTCAATATGACATTTTATAGCATTTAACACTTATTTACAATTCTATCTTTTGACACAGCTATTTGTGATCATGCAGTGCCTGTTCACAAAATTTGAAAAAAGATGGTTCTCGCTAAGATTTTTATTTGCTGGAAGATATTTAAATCATTGATTTGAAAATGTACACGGCTGAGAGTTTAGATATTATCTGAAGGATGTTCGAGTTTTGCCTTATTTGCCAATAAAAATCTCAATCTGACGAGACTATTTAGGAACATGACATGAATTTTTGTTTAAGATTTTGGTTTTATACCAATTTGTGGTCTTACGTGAAACTATCCATAGAACATCCATTTAATTCTGATCAATAATACTAACATTGTCATAACTGATTCATACGTCCTGAATTTTTATGGAGGATTCAGTGCTTGCTCTATCCCTTCAAGCCTTAAAGTCTTATTTTTTGGAACAAATGAAAGAGAATGTTGATATTCAATTTTTTTATCATAGTCAGTCAGTCAGTTAAGTGTCATACTTGATACTCGCATTGGGCGATCATGTCTCGAAAGAGACATGACTGACTGGGCACAATAGGTTGTCATTCCTTTCCGTGGTAGACTGGTTGCCGACCAACATTATAGAAGCCAGTCTATCCTATTATTTAACCCATAAATAGAGGAACGAGGCGGATTATTACGTTTCCAAGGGTAACTGTGCGTAAGTGAATGCAAAGAATTCAACTGAAATTCGAACTCAGCTCCCCGATTTATCGTTCCGAGTCGATATCCATTGCACCACAACTTCATAATTAACGGAAGAGCCACGGGTTCGAAAAAAGAAATTTTCCTTGAATTAAAATTAATTCAAGCTGTAATTTATGACGAGATAATTGTAAAAGAGAAAATAAGTAAAGGATAGAGGCTTTTTTAATCACTATCACCTCATGCAAGGCAGTAAATCCACTAAGACAGAAGCAGTTACACTGTGTGGAAGAATTAGGTACAGAACCATTAATAATCAGCGCGAAGAAGAAAGAGTATTCAGGAGTACAATAGATAGGGAGTAAAATTGCATTTAAATTTTGTAGGTTCAAGTTGGCTGGAAAGCATGAAGTAGGAAGGGAGTTCCACAAGCAAGAAATGGGAAAAAAGAAACTGTTATCAGATAATTTACGGTTAAAAATCAGCAACTCAACTGTAAACTGATGAAATCTGTCCGTCATTCTAGAACTGTGCTTAAATTAAAAAAGTCTACGTTCCATTATTCATCCGAAAAATTACCATGAAAATATTTATAGAAATAACACAGAGAAGCAAGCTCAGGGTGGTGCGAAAGTGACTGAAGCCGAGTTGCCAGATCAGAACCAATAATATTGCTGTCTTTTTTTTCGTATTTTTTCAAGGAGCTCAAGGTAAATAGAAAGAGCACCGAACCATGTGCTAGCAATATTCTAAGCATGATCGACTTATAGATATGTTAAGATCGATTCTGGAGAGAAATATTGTCACGCACAGCACAGTGAACCAACTTTCTTCGCAGCTAATTTAGCAATGGAATCAATATAGTACATCCAGTTCCCGTCAGCTGACATTCCTGTAGGTTTGCATCATACACGCTAATTGAAAGCACAGACATGGGGAGGCTCTCAGATTATTGATGGGAAGAAGTTTAATTTTAGAGGAGTTTAAATTAACAAGCCATCTTTTGCCAGGGTTAAAGACGGACTTGATGTTGTTTTCGACATGAGCTGCCATATTGATTTTGTCGAAATGAACAACCTTACTATTTAGGCAGGATAAAATCGTTGTCATCAACGTAAATGCCTAAGTTGAAAGCGGATAAAATCGGGAAGGTCATTAATGAAAACGAAAAACAGGGTACTACTAAGCATAAAGCCCTGGAGGACATCCGCGTTAATACGAAATGATCTAGACTAATAGCGTATAAGAATATCCTTCATTTTACAATCTGATAAGAAAAAACTGGAACAGTTAAAAAACATCAGAAGACACCATAACTTTTAATCTCGTAGAGAAAATATGTATGCCAAACCCTGTCAAAGGTTTTGAAGATGTCCAATGCTATAGTCCGAGCGTAAGTGTTTTTTTATCTAAAGCATAATAGACTATTTCCAAAATTATCGTCAGTACATTTTCTATAAATACTTTTATGATAATTTTTATGACAACCTTCTGTAGTACCAGTAACACTATTTCTGGTACCAAAAAGAATAAAAGCAAGGTTATTTGGATAGACCGTTCGATATACCAAAAAAAAAAAAAAGAAGAAAAAATATAATAATTGAATTTTTTCTTCTTAATCCGCTAGAGGCTAAGTGAGGGATAAAAAAAAAGAAAATAGATTAATAAATATTTACGATCATCGAAAACGAATAACCAGATGAGATTTTTTACGGCTCTTGGATACTGGCCACAAAATTCAGCCAGAAAGACAAAAATTCAGTATGATTTCTTGTCACCGAGTTCAGGATAGACATTATCGCGAAAAAGGGAATCTATCGGTTATTGTGAAAATCTAACGACCATTGATAAAATGACAGCCGACTATGGCTTGAATTGAAGAATAATCCTTCCCTTGCATGGGAAATTGTTGAAAGAATATTGTGACTCCTTAAAACAGGCCACCCATGGTCTGAAAGAGGGACTGGATTCTCAGAAATAAAGTTTCTTTGGTTTTTAGGAAATTTTACGAGGCTAATAAGTTAAAAAATAATAACAAAAAAACATATTGTGTTTATTTTTTATCCAAGCTATTGTGTTTATTTTGTATCCAAGCTAATTAGAGATTTACTGTCTCTTATATTTAACTGTCTCTTATATTTAACAGTATAATTAATTAATTAATTAACAGTATAATTAATTAATTAATTTACTCTCTCTTATATTTAACAGTATATGTTTAGAAATTTATCTGCTGCCTCGATACACAATATATATATATATATATATATATCAAACATCATATTTTTGATCTCGTAAAGTTTTTTCTCATTATGGCTTTCAGCTCGGTCTAGACCGTCGATGCAACGCATTTCGGCGACTTTCAACCCAATCCGACATTGTGATCAAACAAACATAACTTGAGAGAGGGCTGAGTTTGGATCGAAGTGATCGACTGTCGATCGGCCGTGGAGATTTAGGTGTCAGCACAAATAACGCAGTGGGAGCTTCACATTTGAGCCGTGATTAATATTTTCAACTCTTGGGTTGATTGACGACGACCAAACCAAACAGAAAAAATAAATAAAAGCAGACAACTGAGAAAAGAGTGAGAAGCAACAGACATTGGTCATTTTGACCATATGTTTCCAAAAACTCCCCACAAATTTTTCTCCTCATTCGTCAAAGATCGTAGTGATCACAAGAAAAGAAACACAGTAACAGTAACTTTTCGGGAGTGTCTGAATGTTTTTTTGCTTGTTGTTGCGGATTGCAAAAGCAATTTTTTTCATTGATTCGATTTTGGGATTTGTTTGATTTGCCGATCCGATAATTATTAGTGGGCCAGCATAAGTGATCACGAGTCAGAAGAGCCAGAAGTTGTAGAGGTAGAAGATGAGATTGCAGAGCAACAGTTAACATTTAAGTTTAGGAAATTGCTAGGGGCATCGAGGCTTTCAACCTTTTGGGATTGCCCCCAGAAAGTTAAAGAGGGATGGCTAGCGTGTATTGAGAAATGTCAGGCTGTATACGAGCTATCAGATAGTGATACACTCTATCTAGTATATAATACGGAAGAAAGAAATATCTTGGAGTTCACAGAGGTCGAATGATCAAGGATCCTCAATAGACATGGATAAACCTGGAGTGTCTGTTGGTCGAGTTAGCAAAGAGAACACAGCTATTAGGGTCATAAGAGACCTGATGAAGTTGGTCCAGATGAAAGGCGATATTCTTGGATATTTAGGAGTTAGGGCTGAGAAGATGGCCATCCTTGCGTACGAGAAGGATGTAAAAAATGACCAGAGCGTACAGGCTCAGTTTTTTTTACCTGTATAGAGACGCGCTCGTGGACAAGCGCGTACGGCATAAGGGGGTCCAGGAGGTTTTGATCAAACTGTCAATAGACATTGAACCAGTCAAGGGTAGCCAAAGAGCATGGGAGAGAGTGTGTGGAGGAAGGGGTAGAGTCAGGAGGTAGGCAGACAGGAGGGAACGAGAAGTCCCTGTCTACGTAAAATAGAAGGATTAAGCAGAAGAAAGAGAAACCGATAGAACGGTAAGAGGTACTTTGCAAAAGAGAATAGTGATTAGGACACTGACAATTTAAGCCCACACCAGAGCATATTGAGCTAGCATGTTGGATCTGAAATTATGAGGGTTACAGGGTGGTAGACTGCCCTATGAAGAGGGGACTTTCCCCAGATTTTTACATAGCCAGATCCACCAGATGCAGACGTCGATGTCATGAGACAAAATGGTGTTTTCAGAAAAAACCCGTAGAGACTTCTGGAATATAGAACCAGTGAAACTCAATGGGCTGCTCAAGAAAAAAGGATAGCTGATCACGAAAAAAAGAATAGAGTGAGGTGTTGCATATGTGGTCAGACTGGCCATTTTGCTGTAAAATACTCGTAAAAAGTGTTGGTTTTGTGGGTAACCAGGGCAACTGAAGATAAGTTTTCCGTATGGGAATAGGGAGAGGAAGTCCCAGGAAGCCCAGCCAAGTATACCCCGGCTTAGAAAAAGACGGTTGGGGTCCCGTTGTAGTGACAGTAACGAAGAAATATTGCTGCCAGAACCCATGTTCTGGTGGGCAGAAGGCCGTGACTCCAGGTGTAAAACGGCTAAGTTTTATTCTCCTTGTTGACCCAAGAGAGAGGCATTACCTGCGAAGCAATTATAGATGTTCCTAATAGATACGGAGGCGTCATTTACCTTAATTAAAAGAAAAAGTATATTTCCATAAGAAATCACCGAAGTGTGGGAAGGTCTGATATAGAAATTATTCAGGCAGATGGTAAAACCATGAGAATAAAAGGAATGATGAAACTCCCTGCGAGAATAGAAAGGACTTTTCTCTAAAAGTTTTATGTGACTCCTAACCTCGATGAAGACGTAATTTTGAGAGAGGACTGGAAATATTGACATAGGACCTAAGTAAGTTCAGTGCAGAGAATTTGGAAAGAGTTGGATGATATAGCCAGTCAACATCATGGTGTTTGAAGTGATCACTATTGATAGAGGTTTTATGACCCTATGCATCTTCCCAAAGGGCCGTAGACGCAACACAGAGGTCTGCATAAAGTACCCTGAGAAGGTAGTGCTGCCCTTGGTCAAGGGTGTGGCTTCAGGAAGATTCTATATGTATAAATAGGACACAGCACCAAAACAGAAAAGCCAAAGCTATCAAACAATTTTTACTTCAACATTACCCCTTACAACTGGCGACTTAATTCAAAAGATTTAAACCTCCTTGATTTTCATGTGTGGGGCTCTGTTGAACGCGAGACCAACAAAACTTTTTATAATACCACAGATTAACTGAAAGCAAGGACTATGATATTTTATACAAACTTAAATAATTTGACCGTCCAGAAGAGAAGATGGAGACTCTGAAGTAATCTGGAGGCCGTGGTTAAAGCTAATATTGATTTTATCAAATAAATGTACACTTTAATTTTATAAAGTCATTTCAAAATATTTTCTGTAATTTTAGTAAATATATGTAATAAAATGAGTGTTGTTTGAATGTTTGCGTAATTTAGACGAAAATTTCTCCATTCTGCCGAGTATAGGGAAGTGTAGGCCATTTCCGTATTTAATTTTTTTTTCCACCGACATATGACAAATATAAACAATATTGTTTATACTGATCTCCTAAAAAACAAGGGAGTTTTAGTTGTATTTATATCAACATAGAAATATTTAGCTAGCTATGATATGTTTTTTAATATATAATTGCCAATGTTTTTATCAAGTGGTAAAGATCCTTTTTCTGTATTATTAGCTGAAACAACTTAGAAAAAAAAACAACTAAATAAAACTGCCTCAAAATATAGCGGAGTTACTAAAACCTAACGGCACAATGAACCGCAACAAACACCATAAAATAAACGAACCGCATCACTAATCAATACATTAATAAGCGCAACAATACAATCGCGTCAAAACGAATATATTGCGATTAATTTTTTCCAAAAGAAATAATACTGTATTATATTAATAAAAAAAAGTCTAGGCATAAAATTTCAGCCATCTTAAATAATCAAATGAAATAAATAAACACAGAAACAATATCTATATGCTTAACTGCGTAAGTGTACTTCTTACTGTTAATAATGTTGAAATGGGGTCATATTCTATTTAAAATAAAAAAATAAAATGTATTTTCTACAAGTATTTCTATGTCAACTCCTTTGGCTAGAATTTTCCCTGGTTCCCTGACAACATGTAATTACTTGTGCTACTAGAGTGGCATCTAGGTCCCACAATTTTACCGGCGAAAAGGTTAAAACTAACCGACTCTTCAACTATTCTTTTCTCTTACTTCCCTTTTGTAGAAATCTCTTCCGTTTACTTGCTTCCCTGATAGCTACAGTCTCTAAAAATTTAAATGCAACGTCAATTGCGATCTTCTATGTTCTAGATTTTTATCCATCTCTTATCCTTTCCTCAACATCCCTTGTACCTTTTTTTTCTCTTTCACTCGAACATTCTGCGCACCAGTGGCTGTTCTGCCTTGATTGGAATGAAATGATTATAAAAAAAAAAGAATAAATAAGAATGTGGTTTCCGGCTTTCTCTTTTCCAATCTTTTTCACTCTTACGTATCCCCCTGCACATCAGTGGCGTTACCGCCTTGCTTGGGGTGATATGATTAAAAAAAAAAATGTAATTATCTATGAAATAAATGTAAGCAAAAAATAATAAATACTAATACTTCAAGCCATAGTAAGACCAGCCCGCGTACACACGTACACACACACACACACACACACACACACACACACACACACACATATATATATATATATATATAGGATAGTCCGGCGTTGCTCGGGTGTAATGAAAGCTTTAAAACTAATCCATGGTTCTGGAGCTCAGAATCTGTGGATGTTGACACGAAAAACGTCGACTGTTGAAAAGGTTGATCTCGAAGAACTTACTAAAAAAATGGATGTAAGTCAAATTTTGATTTCCGGTATCGATGTCAAATATGTTTTCAGTCGCAAAATAGATTTTGAAAGCTAAATAAATCCTCGGAATAAATGGTATCATGGCTGAAACAAAGAACTACAATTATACCTACTTAGAGCCAAACCCGAAGCAAAACCTGATTTAGATCAGACCTGATAGGATATCTGGATATCGATTTCCAATATCGGAGTCAAATAAGTCATCCAAGAATAAACTAACTTAAGTAAGTCTATGAAAACGTATCGTACCCATCGGGAGTAAAATTGGAGAAGATGAGCCATATTGATAGCTGAATATCGGTTTTTGATCAGATTCTATAGAATATCGGGTATCAATTTCTGTTATCGGGGAAAATGAGTCGTCTGAGAATATCTACTAATGTTTGAGATTAAAAACTATAATTTTACTAAGAGAAAGTTCTGCAGCAAGAAATATGATAAAAAGGCTGAAATTCTGATCTTGATCAGACCTGATCGGATATCGGGGTATTGATTTCCGATATCGGGAGGAACTCGGTAAAATAGGTAGCCTATGACCTGACCGGAAGCTTAAATAATATTTGTGTGATATTTGGTGAGAATCGGATAAAAATTATGGATTTGTATATAGGACATACATACATACATACATACATACATACAGCTTGCCTTTTATATATATAGATATATGTATATGGAATTAACCATTATATAATATATATTCACTAGAACATAAATGAAGGAAGATCTGACGTTATATTTCGCCGCCTAATATTAAAATATTAAAAGGATTAACATGTGCGCTTCTTCTCAGCCACAGAAAAAGAAAATGTAAACTATTTCTCGCAAAACCATTAACCAACAACTGTAACTCGAAAAAGCATCCTTTTTGAAAATAGATAATCTGAACTGTACAAAAATCAGACTCCGTTGGGTAACCCACGCCAAGTTAATCTTATCTGTGATGTTCCTGCTAGTATGAAGCAATTATCGATATGTCCTCACTTCCCAACTCTTCCCAAAGTGCATGAATGGCCGATATCAACACCTAATCTGAGGTCATAGACACGTCGTTCATGCCCTGGAACGAAAGAATGTCTATATGTGTCCAAGAAGAAATCGACTTTCATCAATATGGATCACATGACTGTCCGAGAAATTTCACGTTCCTGTCAATCTCAACGTGTCAACTCTTGTTCTCCTGATTTGTATTACCTCAGGGACGACAGCTGAAATCTTATCGAAAGTGACGCTGTAGACCAGCATCGAGCATAAAAGAAAATTAACTGAGCTGGTAATGCAGTCGCTTCCAAGGCGGCATCAAATCTGACATTAAGGTCACACAAAGTTTTATTGAATAACCTTTGCTACTTCTATGTCTAACGTGTGTACATTTATTTAATATATATTGATTTTCTGTTTAATACTTTTGGCTTTTTTCTTTATATTATTTTCAGTTAAGAATTTTCTATGGTTGTTGTTGTAATATTATTTGCCAATTATTATCAATAATATCTAAGTTACTCGACTTGGAGATATTTTGACAAGGTGATTTAAACTTGTCATCTATATTGATGTGATATACTTGCTTAGTTTAACCTTATCAGAATGAGTGGCAATAATGAGTTAATTTAGCTTTGTGTTAATATCTTGAATAAGTTCTCACTGATTTTTCAGGAAAAGTATTGTTATTGAAAAAAGAAACGCTAAAAAACATATTATTGAATGTATTGTCCATCGTTAGTCACTACCGTTTCCCATCTTTCTGGCAGCATTTTAATTCCGGCGAAAAAAAAGGATCTTCATTTGAATAAAAGTGATGCTCAGCCAGGCCATGCGCCACCGACAGAAACAAGTGATAATCGGACGGGGCGGTATCTGGTGAATACGGCAGGTGGGGTAGAATATTCAACTTGAGAGTTTTTAAGTAAGGTTTTTACTAGTTTTGAAACACGTGACCTAGTGTTGTCATGTTGCAACATCACTTTGTGTCTCTGCTGGTATAGCGTCGGTTTTTTCTTCAATTCTCGGCTTAAATGCATCTTTATTAGTCGAGAGCGATTTCTCGTTATGGTTTCTATCGTTTTCAGCAGATCATAACAGACTACACCCAGCTGATCCCACCAAATGCAGATCAGAAAGTTCAAACCATGGACATTTGGTTTTACCACGTATGTTGATGCACAGTCGGTCTTACCCCACGATCTTCTACGCGTAGTGTTATAGTGGTGTGTCTATTTTTTATCGCCGATCACGATACGAAGGAAAAATCTCTCCTATTTTGCAGCTGAAGCATCTGTTCACACTTGACAAAACTCTATTTGACGTCTCTCAGCTTCAACTCGTACAGTATCAACTGTCTTTGCTTTTGAATCATTCTTAATTCTTTCAAAACGTTTCAAACTGTTGTGTGCTGATTTTGTAAGCGCTGCTTACATGTAGCATAAAGCCAAAGTATGGGGATACCGAGTGAGGATTGAACCCACTACTCATTTGTAATACGTGCTTGGTAGATAAGTTTGCTAACCATCACACCAGGTCGAGGTATCCATTTCGAACTCTAGTGTGATCATCTCCTTGTACCTGATATAAATCTTCCTGAAGTAAGGCCTCCAATTATTCGAATTCAAACGTTTTAGGTTCGTGTGTGTGTGTGTGTGCGTGTGTGTGTGCGTGCGTGTGTGTGTGTGTAAATAGAATAAGTAAAGAACAAGTAGGTAAAAAGTGTTTTTAATCTAATATGTTTCACTCATAAGAAGCTTCTTCAGAGATTTATTAAATACGAATGAGAGACAGTATGTTGATTGATGTATAACTACAGCTCAATCAGCATACTGCCTTTCAGATTTTTAAACATTCGTCCTTATTAAATTTCTGATGAAGCTTGTTATAATTGAACCATGTTATGTTAAAGAGACTTTTTTCCTATTTGTTCTTTACTTATTCTATTCATCTTGTCGAATCCGTATATTCAATATATATATATATATATATATATATATATATGTGTGTGTGTGTGTGTGTGTGTGTGTGTGTGTGTGTGTGTGTAGACATGTCAGATTAAATAAACTGCAAACATTGTATCTGCTTATTTTTAATAAAATCCGTTTAAACTCACGGATAATCTTTCGCGCATTATAATCGAAAGATGGCAGAAATGAGCTGTAATGTTGACAGACGTTATTATCATTCATTTCGCAAGGTACCCAAGTACTTTCAATCTCTTTCTGGGATCGTTTTCAGGGGTGTGAGTTATGGTAACGAAAAAATAACCGTAGAACTGTGTTGCTAAAATTTACTGTAATTTTTTTCTGCTTCAAATATAAATGTTGACAGATTGTTAGAACGTGAAAATTATCAAAATTGAGATTTTTTTTATCTGTTGTAATGTCATGGCCACGCACGTGTTAATGCATTATAAAACCTTTCTTTTTACAAACATTTTAGAACATTACTACACTATTCATAGCTGATTCTATTAATAGAGGGCCCAAGTGTTTTAATGAATATTGCCTCGAGAATCTGCTTTTTTCTTTTGATGATGGTATAGGATAGTTCTGTTATCGATCATTACTTTTTTTATATTGTGAATGTAGACAGGGATGTTGTTGTAGATGTCTAGAAATAGACGAATGGTCAGACAAGTGTAATAAAAAACGTCTACTTAATGTAGTTGTTACAAATCCAACATATATATACGTTTTCTGGTCAAAGATACATTCTCCAAAGGGACATTTGAATTGACATATAATGTTGGTTTTACGTAACAAATCAATTGATGGGGAGGAGATATTACGGATGATTAAATTAGCAGTATTGTATTTTTTTATAATATATTATTAATTTTGATATTTTTAAGATCAACAGGAGATATATTTGCATGAATGAGATACGCGAAAATTACCTGTGAGTATGGACAGATTTTATTAAAAATAAGCAGAAGCAATGTTTGTGTTTTATTTAATCTGACATGTCTAATTGAAAATTTGTTGTCTAAATACACTAATTTTAAATTATATAATCCAGCAGCTCATCATAACAACATTACCTGGCAATTTAAACGTAGCCTTGTGAAAAGAAAGATTGAAGTAACTAATGATAACCTAACAACTCTCAACCAACAGAGACAAGAAATACATAACATATTAAAAAGAACTACCAACTCTGAACAACTTAAACAAATTCTAAATAGACTAAAAGAAATTATGAACAGATTAAAATGTAAACATACGTTAAAAATTCAATGAAAACTCAATACATGATATAAAGAAACTATATAACTCCCGAATAGCGTTGAAAGATTTATAAACAGTTCTGATTATGAATTAACTGATAACCAAAAGGAACTACTTAACCTTGGACCTAACTGCCATATATACAAAAAATATAATGGACTACATAAAAAGTTGGAATTGAGACACTATACCAAAATATAATTAAACCCAAAGAACATCAGCTAGTTACTTCAGAACCAGAACTCCGTGATCTACTTAAGGCAGAATCTTTAAAAGACAGACATGATACAAAATACATTCTTCTAAACTTATAAAGACTTCACTGAAGATTGCTGCAAAAGAATTACCCAACCTCCCAGAAATAGCAATTAAATAATCTGATAAAGCTAACATCTTTGTTGTTGTAAACAAGTCTGACTACAACTCAAAAATAGCACAGTTACTTGATAATCACACCAAATTGAAAAGACTTACAAATAACCCTACCACTCAGCTAAAAGCAAAGATTAAGGAATTAATCACAGCTAACAATGCGGAGCAAGACAATCTAAAACTTTCCAAAATAATCGGGGTCTATAAACCAGGATACATTTATGGTTCTATTAAAACACACAAGTTTTCCATTTTGCCCTATTATATCTCAAGTACCCACCTATATACACCAACTAACTAAAACGCTTAACCAATTACTTGCACCATACATACCTGACAAATGCAGCATTCAATCATCTCTTGAACTGATACAAATATTTAAGACGAAAAACCTAATGATGAAAGCATAGCATCACTCGATGTCGAAAATCTGTTCACAAACGTTCCTGTTAGAAAAAGCATTGACGTTACTATAAAAATATATATATAATAATAATTCTGCGCTCCCACTGAAAATTAAACCTAAAATACTAAAAACAATACAGTTAACATGTACCAGCGAGGTCCCATTCTATGAACACAGAGATAATATATACGTGCAACGGGACGGTGTGTCAATGGGCTCAGTTCTGGGCCCAACCTTCAGCAGCTTATACATAGCCAACCTAGAAAATAATATATTTAGAACCACTACAAACCCTTCCATCTACGGACGATATGTTGATGATATTCTTATAATTAAAAATATAGAAACTCAAGAAAAAATTTCAAAAGAGCTCTGTCCTCAAGTTTACATACAAACTTAACAAAGATAACAAAATCCTTTTCCTTGACATTTTATTAGACACAAACAGTAGCATCGATTATTTAAGGAGCATGAGAAAAAACTCCACGGGAAATTTATGCCTAATGGTCGGTTTAACATTCCGCCACGTATGGGCTAGCCTCACTAAGAAATCTGTGAGGCTATTAAAACTATAAAATGTTCCTCTGCCGTCTTTGTGAAGTTTTGACTTTTTATCCAAAAACTAGACGAAGGCAAGCTATCACATGTCAGAAATCCATGCTCAAGTATTTTCTGGGCAGGAACATTTTTTAATCCTAGACCATCCTTTGCATTTTGTAACAATTTTTTAGTTTCTTTTTCCAAAAGCTGTTAATAAAAAATAAACTTTAGATTTCTAAGATAACAATTTGTTTATGACCGTAAAGAAAACTACTGATTACTCACTTATGATAGAAGAAAGCGAGAAAAAGGATTAACAATCAACTGCAAGAAAACAGAATGTATGAGAAAATACATTTGTATACGAACTGGAGGTCCTGGGTATGAAGAATTGTAAAACAAGGAAGATCTAAATGACTAAAAAGGTAACACAATCTTTTTCTTTTTTTATATTATTGTTGATAGATTATAGATGTGTGGGGAAATAATGATGATGTAATATATTGAAGATAATCTAAGCTCATTTAATATCTTTATTATTCCTTATTCATCTCGAAACACATGATTTCATAAATATTTCAAAATCTAAGCGTGGATCATCTAGACAATCTTAACGAATAAAAATATATTTTTCTACCTTCCATTTCTATCATACTTGCTACACATAATATAACTAAGCTTAACCCAAAGTTTCCGACAACAAATTTTAAAAAACATAGTAGTTAAACCAAAACCAAAACAACAATATTAATGATAAAACTTGAAAGAGGAATTTCATTGATCACATGTAATAGATGCCATATTGGTAAAACTTACAGGAATTTAAATAAATGATTATATGAAAATAAAAATATATATTTTACTAAACAAAACACTAAATGCTTCATTTGGTTACTGAAATAAGTATGAATTTAATTTCGTTTCAAAAATGCTTCTTTAATACAGAATGCAAATTCACTAAGAGCTGTGTATAGAAAATTCTTTGATTGCTAGATCATCCAGAGAAAATTTACGACTAAATTCTTCTAGCGCTTTCTCTCGTGGGACACTTAATAATAAAAGTGATGAAAATATAAGGAAACTGAATTAAATTGGCCAGATTAAATATCCAGATGCATTAATAGTCATTTATAAGTTTACTATTTCTGCACTTCACGATAATCAGCATTTTCCGTCTGTACTAAACGATAATGAACATCTGTGTTGTTATATTCTACTACGTTCCTGCTTATAAATAATTCTTCAAAGAAAACATTGCTTTATTCCGATGAAGTCTTAAATGCCGAAATTCGTTACATTTTAATTGACTTTATTTTGCCTAATGCGCACAATTAAATGAAGTTTCTCTAATTTATTCCTTATTCGGAATTTTATTTATTTAATATTTGAATCATTAAATTTACAAGTAATATCATAAGATTTATTTCATTAATTTATATTCTTTGAAAATAATGAGAAAAAATACAACGAAAAAAATATAAAATATATTAATTCAATTTAAAAATAATTTTTATTTACAATTTTTTCTTTTGCATACAAATTAATTTTTAAAAGACTATTATTTCCAAGGTGAGATTTTATTGTTTACTATGAATTAGTCCCTGATATTCTTTAACGTTGAAATAACGCACAGAATTTGTCATACGAAAAACCCTTCTCCTTGAAATGATATATAAAGACGTTACTTACGTCGCAAGTTGGATAGACGTTTTAAAATAATAAAAGAACAATGAATAAAGTGACACTTGGACAAAATACATTCATGAACAGTAGTTTTGCAAATTTAAAAAAAAATATAAACGTTGAAGTGTATACTACCAAAAAGCAACAATATCGGGAATATTGTCCAGTGAAAAGTCCGTTGATACCGACATCATTAGTGACGTAGATGATATTATAAATTATGCTTGTCTCTCTCTCTCTCTCTCTCTCTCTCTATATATATATATATATATATAGCATTAAAAAAGAATAGAAAAGTGAAACAAAATGTTGTAAAATAAACATGTGCCGGCAAAAATATAAGAAACTGATGTCAAATTAGTTTAATAAGTTACATTTGATAGTAATCAACTGTGTAGTGTGAAAAACAAATTTAAATGTGACGAAGGGTTAAAAGGTAACTTATGATTTGATTAGGTGCTAAGTCACAGATAGCATCAAATAGCAAAATAAATGTTTTCTTGGAAATATATCAACATGAAAATTATGTATATATATACTTCTTGTAACTTATATTTAACTTTACACACACACACACACACACACACACACACACACATATATATATATATATATATATGTATGTATACTTATTTGTATCTTACATTTTTTACGTTTATGTATTTACGCTCTCACACCCTGATTGAGCACTCTGGAAGAATGATAGACTTTGAAAAATTAGTATCTACTCAAGTATCTACGCATCCATCCTTCAGTAATGAATTAAATACTTCCAGATACTGGCGTATGTTTACATTGTACACACTAAAAATCTCCCTCCTTCTACCGTGCGCTTATATCCCTGTGGTAGAATCGCCGACTAATTTTAATTCGGTCAGGTTTAAATCCTGGCTAAAAGCAATCGGATGTATACTATACTGATGAGCTGTGAATCAGCGAATCAGCTCTGTCTGCGGATGAGTATATATAAATATATATATTTGTTTCTTATATATTTTTACATTAATAACTATATATATATATATATATATATATATATATATATAGAGAGAGAGAGAGAGAGAGAGAGAGAGAGAGAAAGTATTTATTTTCAGGAATGGAGATACTGGAAAAATCCGGAGGTTAAATTTATATTTAATAACCCTCAATAGCGAAATTCTTGAGAATTTTCCTTCTATTTAACTACATTCTCTTTTGATAATCCTGGCCTTCTTTAGATTAAAAATGTGTTTAAATTTATTTCTACGTATAAATAATGCATTTGATAAACTGTCGCATATAAAATACTTTTGTATTCATAGATACGTTTTCTTTAATGCCTGCAATTTACGCGTATGAATTGTGAGGAGCAATTTTGGTGCTTTATTTTATAGATGCCTGTTTCAGAATTCTTATTGCAATGGGTGTTTTTCGTTTTCGATTATGTCTAAAACAATCTATCTATCTAAACAACGAAAAATTATAACCCCTCCTAGAACTATTATTACCTTCCTCTCCCCTTGTACATCTTTTTCTATCTATCTATCTATCTATCTATCTATCTATCTATCTATCTATCTCTCTATCTATCTATCTATCTATGCTTGTTCCCTATCTGTCTGTCTGTCTGTCTATCTATCTATCTATCTATCTATCTATCTATCTATCTATCTAAAGTTTGTGTGTTAATGAGTATATATATATATTTACTAGCAATATAGCCCGGCGTTGCTTCGGGTGTAATGAAAGCTTTAAAACTCATCCATGGTACTGGAGCTCAGACTCTTTGGACGTTGGCACGAAAGACTAAAAAGCAACAGTTGTTTCCAGTTAAAGCGAAACCGTAGACTGAAAGAAAAATGAATGGATGTAAGTCAAATTTGAATTTCCTGGTATCGGCATCAAATAAGTTTTTTCGTCGTAAACTGAATTATGAAGGCTAAATAAGTCCTTTGAGTAAATAGTATCATGGATGAGACGAAGAACTACAATACTTACAATACCTACTTAGAGCCAAACCTAAAAAATAAAATAAAAGGGATGAAAAAGATACAGACACACAGGCAGATAAACAGACACACACACAAACATATTGCCTTTTATGTATATATATTATCGATTTTATGCACTATTGTATGAACTGGAACCTTGAAACTTCTGAATATCTTTTCTTATGTCTTTGTCTATGAGAGTATCGAATTTGATTAAAATTGAACCACTTCCTTCTATAACCCGATTTTTTCGATTTTCGATTTTCGATATTTCTAGGGGCTACCTGGACACAAAACCTAGCTAAGAACACTCGCAGGACGCTTATAGTACAACTGTGTCAATTTTCAAGAAAATCGGTTCAGCCGTTTCGGAGTCTATAGGCAACGGACACACACACAGAGACACATACACACACACAGACAAAGTTCCATTTATAAATAAGTTTAGATATATGTGTGTGTGTGTGCGTGTGCATATTTTTGTGCTTTATGGATAAACAGACGAGATAATCAGAAAAGAAAAAACTGTGTCATTTAACACACACACACACACACACACACACACACACACACACACACACTAAAAAACACGAATTTTGAGGGCGCGGTTAAACCAGCGGGAGTGATGACAGACCTCTTGGATAAGGAAAACTCTGATATAACTCCTGCGACTTTGATGCTTTCCAATGATGTGAAATTAGTCTTTTTTTGTGGTAAATATCATGATTTGCTCAGAAAGTGGGACTGACGTTGTGCATTGCTTTGCTCACTATAAAAAATTCACCTACAGGTATTGATTTCTATCTAGAGATTTTTTTCTGCACTTTTCATTTTAATGTAGAACTATGTATTGCGATGAAAGTATTTAAAACAAATGAAGTCCATGGCAACAAGGGGTTTAGGACTAGATGCGAAAATGTCTGACCCGGCCGATATCCCAAGGCGCTTCAGCTTGGAGGACGTGGTCGTCATCATGCTACTCTGTTGGAATACGCGTACCTTACTTGATTTAAAAAATGTGCAGCGACCTGAATGATGATCTAAATTGGATCCTCAAGAGATTCAACGATAGAATATAGATGTGACTCTCTCGAAAACTAGATTTCATGGGAAGGTTTATTTGAAGGAGAAATCTGGTGGCCCTAAGTTTTCTGCAGTAAAAGAAAGGGGAAAAGAGGGAATCTACTGTTGTTTTTTGCCATGAAACACCAACAACTAGTCATTTGGAAGAGCATTCAACAGGTATCAATGATAGTTTGATCCATATGAGCGTTTCCCTAGTAGGTTGAAGACTTGTTTTTATTTCAAGCTAGTGTCTCTTGCTAGGAGAATGCCTGTAGCAGACAACATTTTCGTACTAGGAGACTTTCATGCATGGGTAAGTCGTGACTGTGAGACATGGAAATTTCTTCATAAGCATGGGGTAAGAACTGTAACAGCAATAGTCTGTTGTTGTTTTTGTTGTTGTTGTTGTTGTTGTTGTTGTTGCAAATGTGCACTGAACTAAACCTGTTTATTGACAGCACAAAATGACAGATGTAACACAGCAGGAATATATCCTGGATCAAAATACTGACACATGATGGATTATATCCTTGTAAGGTGCTGCGAAATGCAAGCTCTATGTAGGTGCGTGTGATGCGTGGGGCTGAATGCTGGAGCAACAATTGTCTAATAAGAGCAAGAGTCAAGTGTATTGTTCGTAAAAAGGAAAGACGGTGGGGAGGTTGAGTGTTGCTCGTCTGCAAGATTCTGAGGACAGACCAAATCTAATCGATAAAAAGGAGAATTTAGTGAGTAAAAATTAACTTAACTTTTTTCAAGGAGGTAATTTATAAGGCATATGCTGATGTTGTTAGACTTACTGATAGGAAGCATTAAGATTGGTTTGGACATAATATACAAGCACATAAAAAGAGTCTTAGAAAAGAAAAATAAACTCCAGTCTGCATTGCTTCATAGAGATTTACCTGGTGATCAGCAGAACTGAAGCCAAGTTAAAATCAGTAAAAGCTGATATGTAGCGATAATTGCGTGAGATGAGAAAGAAATAACAAAGCCAATGAAATACAGCTTGCCTTAGATGTAAAGGACAATAAAGACATGTTCAACCTTTTTTGTGACGTTTAGAGACCTCCTACTTCATAAATTGCTCCTCTGAGAACTAAGGATGCCCAAGAACTTCTTCGGGATCCTGACAAGTTTCTGTTGAGATGACATGAACATTTTGTCGAGCTTCTCAATAAGCATTCAGGGATTGAGAGGAGCTTTTTGAGGACCCTAGAAGTTATGACTGGATTCGTCATCGGAGGCCACAATTTAAACAATCTATGGTACGCAGATGATACAGTGCTAATAGCAGACACAGAAAGGAAACGACAAGAACTACAGAAGGTAGCTGAAGTGAGTGACAAGAAAGGACTACAAATAAACTGCAAGAAAACCGAATGCATGGTGATCAGTAAAAAGGGCAGATACACATATGTAAATTTCAATTTGGGGATACTAAAATCAAGCAGGTACAAAAATTTAAATACCTGGGAAGTATTCTAACAGAAGAAATAAAGTGCGACACAGAGATCCGAAAGCGAATTGGCATGGCGAAGGAAGCATTCCAGAAGTTTTAAGAAACAGGACAATTTTGCTAGAAACAAAGGGGTGAGTACTGGATTGCTATGTGATGTCAGTTCTTCAGTATGGCAGTGGGTGCTGGACAACATCATCAAAGATGAAGGAAAAACTTGGAGGAACTAAAATGTGTTTGTACAGAAGGATGCATCTTTGTCTGTCGTAAAATATTAGTGGTTGTTTGTGCGTTTGTGCATCTTTATCTTGCGATTACGTTGAGCATGTCCTGTGATCTTTATGGGGATATAGCAAACCGTATACAAAAAGCAAGTGACGCATTTGGAAAACTGAATATACAACTGTAGTGTCAGCATGGAATTTCGGTGAGTACAAAGATGAAGGTTTTCACGTTTGTGTGCTGAAATCACTCCTTTACGCTTGCTATACCTGGGTTGTTTACCGTGGACAAATAAATTTTTTTAGAGATTCCACCCGTACTGCTTACGTCTTATTATCGGCATTAGCTGGCAAATGTTTGTTAGTAATGTAGAAGTAGTAAAGCAGAGTGGCAGTGATAATGATGAGTCCCTAATACTAAAATATCCTCTTTGGTTGGCAGGTCACCTAGTCAACTGCATTATTATTAGCTGCAAACATGGAAGAGGAAGGCTGGCAAATCTATGATATGGTTTAAAGATTGTATCAAGAGTGCATTGAAGAAGTGAAACATTTCTTGTGAGCACTGGAAGAAAGCGGTCAGCGGTGGAAGTCGTCACCTTGAAGAAGAGAGAAGAAGAAACGTAAAGCATACAAATGTACACAATTCGCAGGTAACTATTTGCTGTGCAAAGATTCTGATAGACTGTGTTTGTCGATGGCTGGTCTAGACAGTAGAGAGTGCACCAACACAGTGTGGCAATTGGCTATGGAATTGTAGACGTCCACCAATTGTTATGTAGTCTTATGATAATGTAACCCCGCCAGTACGTGTCATTGAACCTCATAAATGCCCTGTTTGTACCAGAATATGTAAGTGAACCTCTGTAGCCACAAACTAACTGATGACCAGAATGCATTCCTAAACCTAGGACCAAATTGTCATCTCCAACCTAAACTTAACATCCTCACAAAGAAGACTGTAATCAAAATCTTGCATCAGTCAAAAGCCAACTGTAAAATGAAAAACTATTAAAACTCCACTCGAATTTCCAAGATCTGCTCAACACTGAAGGCATAAAAGACCATTCTTCGCGCAGCAATTATCATGGCATCCTAACAAGATTTATAACTGTCGCTTAACAACTAAAAACAACTCCAACATCGTCATCCAAATGTGACACTTTAGAATAAATAAAAATCATAGCACTTCATCGATGATTGATCAAAATTCACAAGACTAAATAGGAACCCCACCGAAAATTTAAAAACATACATTAATAAACTCATAAATTATAACAATGGCGTCAGAGGATACTTATAAATTAAAAAAATATTTGGTGATTATTAACCTGGATACTAATACGGTAACGTTAAAACACAACTCGCATATAATAATTGTTAAAATTCCTGAACGCTCCTATCAACCCATACCTATCTAGTAATTAAAGTATTAATTCAACTCACGAATACCTTCAAAAAATTTTAATCTACAACACCAAACCAAGAAACCCTTGCGTTACTCGCTGTTGAAAACTTCTTTACAAATTCGTAAATAATTGGCCAAACCACCAATCACTTGACAGGAAGATTATCTTTGCACCTCTCAGGCCAGAGATATAAATTAAATACACAGGGATACGTACCAAATTCTATCAGTAAAAAACTGTTGATAACTCAACTATAATAGCATCATCCACATGCAAAAATGGTTAAAAATAATGAAAGCATATTCAATAAAAAGTAATAATTATATCAACTATAAATACGGCAGCAACATGTTTATCGTGTTCGGAATATAAATCAGACTCATGACTCTGCACACATACACACACATAAGCATGGCACATATTCAGTCACACGTAAAATAAAATTCATCTCAATAAATGTTAAAAATATAGCTGAAAGTGCTGGGAAAACAAAACATTTCGACAATTTAAATATAATTTATGATCTGAAAAAAATCATAAGAATCACATGAAAAATTTCATAAATTTAACCATATTACCTTGTCTGTCATTTTTAATGAAACCTGCATAAAATAGAGACTGATGCCCAGTTACACTATATATATATATATATATATATATATATATAAACTATTTTAACCTGACAAAATGAAAATATCTCTAGAGATGGCGAATCCGTTGGAATGCATTGACTCGGGAAAACACGTTGACTGAAATTCTTTAGGAGTGTAAGTTGGACAAATAACGCATTATTTAAATAAAGTTATCAATTTCTTTCACTATGGAATATTATTGAATACCATTCGATTCTTGAGATTAACCTCTCGCGGCAGAACTCTACATGTTCAGGAGCATGACTTGAATCGATCATTTCTTGTGCAGGTAGACGACTGCTAAGTTCCATTTTGAGGTTCCCTGAAACATATTCTTTATACCGCGATATGAATAAAATACGTCCCGATAATATGGCTCTTACAATCTAACGGTCTTGACAAGCGTGTGGATGATGTGGCTTATTAGATACTGGTCGACTTGTAGTGGTTATTTACTTTTACCATTGTCGCCAACAGCGAAGAGCCAGCTACACGTCACATCTAATATATTCCAAAATTCATGGAAATGATTATCCAGCGCCTCCCAGGTCTAAAATCCAAACCCTTTCTAATATCTCCAATGGGTAAAAAGAGTAATCGGTTATACAGTAAGAGCTTTCAATAGATACTTTCACTACACTGAAGGTTATTACAACATGCATCACTATCTAAGTCTAATGTATCTTTAATACACAAATGTTAGAAGATGCTCGATTTTTACAAATCCTGTCCCGAATATTTACTACTACTACAACTGCTCCTACTACTACTACTACTACTAATAATAATAATAATAATAATGCCACTCATCGTATTTAGTATCGTGGCCTACGGTTTTATCACGTTCCTGTACAATCAACAAAGTTAAACCACCGCGAGCCTGGTAAGTTTCTATCCACGTAATCACTTGGGAATAGCCATAAGCTTAGATGTGCAGGCGGTGTAAAAGATAAAGGCTCGGAATTGGTGATCTCCGAGACGAGTTCTAATTTCAGTCGGGTTTCTTATATGTACTTACGCACAAGTACCCTTGGGAAAGGTTTGCATTCACCTTTTCTCATCTCCGCCAGATATGGGGTAATTTGTAAGACTTGTGTCAGTAAATCATTCAGTCAGTTAAGTGCCATACGTGATACACACTTTAGGTGATCACATCTCGAAAGAGATATGACTGACTGGGCAGATGATTATCTCGCAGTAGATTTCCATTGCTTTCTGAAAGTAAGCTGATTGCCAGCCAAGGCTATAGAATTAATTTGTCCTATTATTTAACCCATTCTGTCCTATTATTTAACCCATAACTGGAGGAAAGAGACGGATTAATTGTGCATAAGTGAGTGCAAGGAATTCAACTGGAATTCGAACTCGGGTCCCCGATTTCTTGTTCCGAGTCGTTATCTACTGCACCACAATAATCATCCTCAGCAAATCATTATTATCTCCAAAAAAGAAACAACTTTACATCCTAAAATGTTTCCTGCAAAAGATTGATAACTCGAAAAGCATAAGTTAAGAATTCTGTATCGTAACTCAGTTGGTTCTATTTTTTCAAGATGACGAAATATAACGTTATTATCAAAATTATTAAAACTTAAATAGCTAAATCTATTGGTATTTGCATATAAAATAATTAAGTCCCATTTTTATTATTAGTCATTCAAAACTCTTTAAATGTCCATCCTTTACTCTCGGGTGTTTGAATAGAAATGAAAGTTTGAATAAATCGAGGGTTGGAAGTTTTATTCCTTCAAAATCAAAACTGGTTATAATAAAGAATGATTTGAAAAACTGAGGAACAGAAATATTCTACAATTTATTTTTTTAATGCATTTCAATCAAAGAGTTTTAGTTTGAGTTTTGTTTAACGGCATATCAACACCTCTCTGGGTTATTTAATAACAAAAAAGATGGGGTTTTAAAATATATTTTTTAACGTTTGGTTATAGTGAGAAGTTTGATTTAGTCAGAATTTAATGAAATGTTTTTGTTTTTATTCTTTTATTTTTGAAAACTGAAAATGTCTTCTAGTTTTGTATTCAAAAATGTTTTTGCTGAGAATAATTTCTTCCTTCAAAAACGTATAATATTTTTTATTCAAAAATGTATAATTTTGTATAAAAGTCTATTTTTATATATGTATTTCTAGAAAAGTGTATTTTTGTACTTTCATCGTGTTTTGACACCGGTTTGTGGGTTAACTATTTGCCCATAACTGGGACCCTCACAGGTACTACCACTCCGGGTCAGGGTGGATCTGAGAACAACAGAAATTAAGACGTGGTACTATGCTCCTCACAACCTCTCAGTCAGAGGTCTTGCTGTTGGATGCAAGTTACCGTCAGGCGCAGGACCCTCAATAAAAGAGATAATGACTTGGAATGAAAAATCGGAGAGCCGAGTTCAAATTTCTGGATATTATAATCACTTACGCGGAAATAACTTTGAGAAAGGTATGAATCGATCTCTAATACCCACAGCTATGAGTTGAATAGCAAGACAGACTGGGTGCTAAAAAATTGGTTGGTAACCAGTCTACTGCAAAATGAAACGGCAATCTCATGCAGGAAAATTGTCTGCCTAGTCAGTGATGAATCAAATGACACAGTATTGCTCAAGCATATGCCATGCATGTGACTTAACTGACTAACTCATTCGCATATGTGGCCGGGAAGTAGGAGCAGTTGTTCGTATTATTAATGAAAAATAAATGGGGATGTGTATTCTAGATGCAAATGTTATTCACGCTTTTCAGTATAATGTGATCGATAACGACTTGGCAGCCCGGTTGCAGTCGCTCCTTCACCGGCGTGACGTGGCATCCCTGTGCCTCTTTTACAAATACTTTCCCGGATTCTGCTTTAATGAACTTGTGAACTTAGGTGTGAATTTACACAAGCTACTAGATTAACAACAAGGTCCCACCCTTTTACAGTGAAACCGATAAAATGTAACCTCAATTTCTACTCTAACAGCTTCTTTTCTCGCACTTCCCGCCTGTAAAATTCCCTTCCATAAAATTGCTTCCCCGATAGCCAAAATCTCCAGGAATTTAAATGTAAGGTCACCAGACATCTCCTATCTCACTAACTCGCATCCATTCTTTTCTCCATCCACTTCACCCCCATTACACCGATATTCTCATCCGTCTATTACCCTCCTTCTGACAATCCCTATAACTAACCCCTCTTTCTCGTCACTTTTCCTTATGTAAAATCCCTCCGCAACAGTGGCAGTCAAATGCCTTGCTTGGGGTGAAATGATTAAACATATATATATATATATATATATATATATATATATATATATATATATATACCGGACTCATTAGTTGTTATAATTTGTTAGCATCTGAGTATGGCGTATGTGGCAAGGATTTTCATACGTCCGTTTGGAATGAGAATGAAGCTGAATATGAATTTAAGTTTTAAGTTTCGTTTAACGGCATATCAACCTCTGTGATTTATTTAATGCCAAAAAGTTATGGTTAATTTAGCCAGAGTTTTATGAAAAGTTTTTTTTAAAATCTTTTTTTAATTTTAGAAAACAGAAGATGTCTAGTAGTTTTGTATTTAAAAATGTATTACTGGTAATAATTTTCTTTCCTTCAAAAATGTATGGTTGGTAATAGTTTTCCTTCAAAAATGTATATTTTTCTATAAAAGTATTTTTATACTTTCATAGTGTTTTGACCCCAGTTTTGGGATTAAATATATTCCTATAGCTGGGACCCTAACAGGTGCTACCACTCCGGGTCAGGGTGGAACTGGGAGCAACAGCAATTAAGACGTGGTTGCATGCTACTCACAACCTTCCAATCAGAGGCCTTGCTGCCGGATGCAGTTTACCGTCATGCCCAGAACCATCTGAATATGATATAAAAAAAATATCAACACTCTCTATAAAGAGCGCAATATCCTAATGGTCTATGAAACAGACCAGAGCTTCTTTTTGCGATATATTTAATCAATAGATAGATAGATAGATAGATAGATAGATAGATAGATGTGAACAAGATGAGATAGATAGATAGATAGATAGATAGATAGATAGATAGATAGATAGATAGATAGATAGATAGATGTGAACAAGCTGAAATAGATAGATAGATAGATAGATAGATAGATAGATAGATAGATGAACTGATTCAGATAGATAGATAGATAGATAGATAGATAGATAGATAGATAGATAGATAGATAGATAGATGAACTGATTCAGATAGATAGATAGATAGATAGATAGATAGATAGATAGATAGATAGATAGATAGAAACCGATTGTGATAGATAGATAGATAGATAGATAGATAGATAGATAGATAGATAGATAGATAGATGTGAACAAGGTGAGATAGATAGATAGATAGATAGATAGATAGATAGATAGATGTAGAACAAGCTGAAATAGATAGATAGATAGATAGATAGATAGATAGATAGATGTGAACAAGCTAGAAATAGATAGATAGATAGATAGATAGATAGATAGATAGATAGATAGATAGATAGATAGATAGATGAACTGATTCAGATAGATAGATAGATAGATAGATAGATAGATAGATAGATAGATAGATAGATGATCAGATAGATAGATAGATAGATAGATAGATAGATAGATAGATAGATAGATAGATAGATAGATAGGATTCACTATATATGCTTTGCAATTAAAAGAATCTCTATACGAGATGAACAAAAAAGCAAATACCTTCAGAGATTCCATGCATTTCAAGAAATTGAAAAATAGGCAAAGATATATTAATACATATGAGAAGGAAATAAACATTGATTATATATTCACTGGGATGTAATAAAACGGCGGAAATATAAGTGAATGCTTGAACTGAAGGAGAAGGGCCGGCTCCTCCCTGACAAGTAGAAATCTCTATTTGCATCGGAAATAATGGAGCCGTCTGGGAAACATACAATATACGATCGTAAAGGTCAAACCTTCGCATGTCAATGTTGTTTGAAATATATCGGAAGAGTATTGAAAATAGAAAGCGATGTTTATAAGATGATTTTAAAAACAGAAGAAAAATAGGAAAATCATTGGAATGGAAATAATTTTCTTTAAAAAAAGCATTAAATGAAGAATATAATGTAATAAAAGTATTTAAAAAGAAAAAAAATTTAAAAGGCATAAGAACAAAGATGAAGAATTTGAAGATAAGAGAAAAAGTGAAAAATATAATTTATCAAAGAGATAACAGCATATCTCAAATAAAGTTAAATGTATGTAGCTCCTTGCCAAATGTTTGCGCTTTTCACATTCTCACAATGTCCAAAGATCTGTCCATTAAAGGGCCATACATGATACACGATCATGTCTCTTGACATGAATGACAAGGCAGAAGATATTCTAGTCGTAGGTTATATTTCTTTCTACGGTAGACTGATTTAAAACCAACGCTATAGAACCCAATCTGTCCAGAAGTGAAACTGAAGAGACGATGGATACCCAATTTATCACGTTGTGCTATTCAACCCATATAAATGATGGGTTAATCTCTTTCCCAAGGGTATTTGCGCGTTAAATGAATGCAACGAATTCAACTGAAATTAGAACTCTGCTCTTCGAATTCTTGTTCAAAGCGGATATCCATTACGCCACACCGAACATCCATGTCACCATTTCTAAAATCAGAATGCACTCAGGTATATACAAATAGTTTATTCCGCTTACGATTCATTATCTATAATACAACCAGACGAAAATGACCTGAATAAGTTTAGGCAGAAAAACATATCACATGACAATACTAAGACTGCGAATTCGTATTGGAATCCACGTCAAAGGCCCAGATTTTAAAAGATGACTTTAAAACCGCGGAGAAACTCGCGTAATACGAAGTTCTTGCATGTAATCGCCCATCAAACTCATAAAAACAGAGGCATTAAATAGAAAAGAAAAGGAGGCCGTTTAAGCACATGGATACAGAACGTAACGAATAACAGGGAAATTTGAAAGAGAATAACGAGTACTGTGAAGAATTGATTGAAATGCATATGAATTATCCGGCAGATATTTTGAAAGAAAAGACATAGATTCTTCTTCTTCTTCTTCTTCTTCTTCTTCTTCTTTGTGCTATGTCCTTTTAGGACCTGGGCGATCATGGCTTTCTACGTCTCCCTATTTCTGGTGGCTCTTAGCACGCTTTCTATTGTTAACTCACCCAAAAGCGCTATGCTATCAACCAGCTTAGGCCCTCTAAAAATGTTATCCGTTGCTTTCCGCTGTCTCTCTTTCCCTCCATCTGACCCGTGAATATCAGATTCTCCAAGCCTTCCTTCTTTATCACATATCCCATAATATTCGCAGCATCCTTCTGTGGGACCAAATTTCAGTTGCTTCGAGTTTTCCCTTCATCTTTGATAATATTGTCCAGCATTTATTGCCATATTGAAGGACAGACATCACATAGCAATCCAGTAACCTCTTCTAACAAAATTTTCCTCTTTCTTAATAATCTGCTCAGCTCCTGGAATGCGTCCTTGGTTCTTCCAATTCGGCTTCGGATCTGTGTCGCACTTTCCATCTTCCTTTAGAACACTTTCCAAGTCATTAAATTTTTTGTACTTTAGTATCCCCGCCACCTGTAATTGGCATTTTGGTCTCCTCCGTTTGCTGATGACCATACATTCGGTTTTCTTGTAATTTATTTGTTGTCCCTTCTTGTGCCTTTTTTCATTAACCTTTTTTAGGAGGCCTTAATAGTTTTTTTCTATGTCAGCTATCAGCACTGTATCATCTGCCTATCTTACGTTGTTCAGATTGTGACCACTAATGAATCCTAGCATAACTTCTGGAAACGTCTATTACATCGAAAAAAAATGAGTAAGACGAATTAAATTTTGATGTTATATAGAATATATATATAGAATAAGCAATTGATAATTAAAATACGATAGGATGAGTAAAAGTGAAAAATTTAAGGGGAAAAAATACAGCGTAAATCTTATCGGGAATGATGCACTATAACTGCACGTAAGGTGTTTATTAATGTGTTTATTAATGTGTTTATTAATGTGTTTATTAAATGCATTTCTTTTAACACAAAATTCCTTGAAATTTACAAAGAAAAGAAAAGAAATATTAAAGTAAGCCACATAGGTAAAAATTAATAAATTATAGTCGTTTCACGTTGCAGGTAACATTTTTAAGCTAATGATTTTTTAAAAATATTTTTATACTTATCATCAATATCCCTAGTTTCATTTAGTCATATTAGTTTTTTTTTGCTAAGCCAAATTTTATATTGTGTCTGATTAATTATTCATAAAGATTTGCCAAATTGAAATGTAGACAAAAATGAGTCGAAAAAGAAGGGATACAAAAAAGAATATGTAATAAAGAAAGAAAAAAGAGAAAGAAAACTATAAAATTGGAAAGTTGAGAATAAGCTAATTAAAAGAAACAGACTGTACACTGTTTACTTCAGTGAATGTAAAATTATTGTATTAGTGGTTGTTTTACAGGAGGTGTCTTGAAAAAATAATAACACTTCATTTAATTCACGGAGCACTTTTTGCGCATCTGTCATCACTCCTCTCGATCTCACAATTGTGGTTCATGGTGACACCTAAAGTAGAATGGTGCGCAATGGAATGTTCAGATTATCCCATCCTTTTTCAGTTTTTCAAGTTATCTTCTCACTTTCGCCTAAAAAGGCAAGGCCTACAAGGCAGCAAGTATTTTGTAATTCAGAGATGTTTTATTCTGCTAAACGGGTTAACACCAAACCTATAGGATCAAGTCTTTCCTGTTATTTTACCCATAGATGGGGAAAAGAGTTGGATTCATTCCTGTTCCAACGTAAGTGAATACAATGAATTTGACTAGAATATTAATACTCAGATTAGCGTAAAAGTGTGTCAGTTAATATTCATTTGGGTGATAAATTGGAAAAGTTCAGTAAAACCATTTTAAAACTTTTGAATCAAAAACAATTTTTTCTTATAAAACTAGTTTATTTCATGTGGCTGATATAAAATGTACGAATTATCTGAAAAGTGATGGGATTCTATGCCACTTATTAACTAAATGTTGCAATCAGCCAAAAGCGAAAATTGATTTTTATCAAAACATATTCAATTTCAGAACAGTAAAAACGGTTACTAACCATGAAAATTTAAGGTTATTTTCATAATCAGCACCAATAAATTTGCTAAAAACCTTGTTTTGTCTCTTGGCATCAAAAAGCGTGTTGACCAGTGTAATTAAATACGCACGTCTTCATGCAACATAAACGTTCAGTATGTGGTTATATTATGTAAGGTTTAATCTCATTGATTTTAGATCATTATTTTCGAAAGAATTGTCGCTTTTCACAACAGTAAGACCTATTTTAGAAGAAAGTAAACATCCATACAAAAGGACCAACTACAGTTCCACCATGGCGAAAGGATATATATGGAAGCAAATTTATACGAGCCATTGTTTATTAAAGAAAAAAAGAACCCACTCAGAAAGTTTTAATATGATGTCTTTCTTTCGAAAAGAATATATTTCGAGGATCCGACTGCCTTCAGTCCTGTCGACTCTTGGCAAAGACAAATAGCTAAAAAACATTGTGATTTAAAAAATGTATACGCCGAAAAATAGATGTTATTTTGGTAATTATTTATCTACAGTTTACTTGCATAAGTGTCGGACTAAGTAAAGCAATTTAATATTGTGGAAAGAATAAATGAGGCAAGAATGACATGTTCTATAAAAGTTTTAAATGACGGAATGGAAAGTCAGTAGATCTATTTTGGGAATATATTTTATTACAATTTGTAGGAGAAATATAAAGAGTTTGACATATATAATTTTCTTTTGCATCAATTCAAATTTAACTTTTCCAACTTTAGCTCTCCCGCTAAATTATTGCACTTATGCAACTTTTCTAGATATGTCTTTCTTTTTTTTCTTTATCAAGAATTCGTTTTCTATACGTTTTACTTTTTTTCTACCTTTTCTAACATTCTACTTTTCTTTCGTGTTTTCTCGTTATTACCACATCTTTCACATTTTAATTCATGCATTTTTATTCCTTTATCGTTTTTAATATTTTCTAATTCTTTATGAATATTTTTTTCTTTTCGCTAGACATTTGAAACTTTTCGTTTATTAGATTTAATTTTTTCTTACATTTAAACCACATTTTCTTCTTATTTTCTTTTTTCATTTTCCCATTTTATTTCTATGTCTATCTATCTAAATATGAAAGAGAAATACTTAAAATAAAAGATTGTTTTTAATCGTTTCACCCCAACGTAACGCCACTGATGTCCAGGGGGCTACATAAGAGAAAAAGATTAGATAGGAGGAGAGTAAAGAGAAAGACGAACCAGCTACAGGAGTTGTCAGAGAAAGAGGTAAGAGAAGGAGGGAAATACAGATGTGATGACAGTTGAAATGGTAGAGAGAAAGGGAAAGATATACAGGGTGATGAAGAAAGAACTGGAGTAAGGGGTTAAGTATGGGTACTGACATAGCATTTAAATTCCTGGAGGTTGTATCCATCAGGAAAGCAAGACTATGGAAGGGAGTTCCACAGGCAGGAAGTGCGAGAAAAGAAGCTGATGGAGAGGAATTGTCGGCTGCATTTAGTTGATGTAGTTGATCTCCATGAATGGGTGGGACCCAGTTGCCAGTCTGGTTGCACGAGTAAACTGATGTGGCAGGGGCACCAGTGAAATAAGTTCGTCGGAGCAGAAGCCATGAAAATATTTATAGAACAGACAGAGGGAAGTCACATCTCGTCGTAGAGAAAGTGGCTGGAGTCGAACCGCCAAGTCGGTACCTATCACATTACTGATTCTCATTTGGAGCTTGTCGAGAACTCTTTGAGATGAACAGCGGGGTGCCTGATCATATATGACAGCAGTATTACATGCACGGACAGATGGTTGATGGATGTGCAAGATGGATTCAGGGGGAAAAAACATCATGGCCCGACACAGTGATCTAACCTTTCTAGTTGTGGATTTAGCTATTGACTCAATGTAATGGTTTGAGTTCGGAAGATAGGATAAGGCAGAAGAGGCGCAGTGTATTGCTCTCAGGGAGACTCGCTTGGTCCATGCTTATGGGAGGCAGGAGGGTTTGCCTGTGATGACTGACAGACAGAAGATTCGTCTTAGACTCATTGAAATTTACAAGCCACTTCTTTCCCTATTCCACCACTGAGTGTAGATCCCTCTCAAGATCAGCAGCGAAGTTATGTTTGTCCGCTTCAGGGGATTTCTTACCGATGCGCGTATAAATTGTGGTGTCATCTGAGTAGATGCCTACTTTGCACTTGATTACGTCTGGGAGATTATTTATGAAAATATGGAAGAGCTCCGAGTCTAAGATAGAGCCCTTAAGGACACCAGTGTTTGTATAGTAGGATGTAGAGGCATGCCTATTCAGGACAACTTTCATTAGGCCGTTAGATAGGAAAGATTGAATCAGATCAAGCAAGAGACCGGTGATACCATCGTTCCGTAGCTGGCATAAAAAGCCAGTGTGCCAAACCCTATGAAAAGCCTTGAAGATGTCCAGGGCAACAGTACGATCCTCGCCGGACTTATCAAGGGGCTGGTATATATATGCCGTGATGGTCGTTAGTATATCGGCTGTGGACTTGACAAAGCGGAATCTTAGAAATATGTTTTCACAAGGACACAAAGTTTCAAATGATCAACTGTTTGATAAATGTGATATAAAATCATACATTACTTCTTCATGAAGTCTCAGTTAAGAAAGCAATGTTTTTGGCACGAATAATGAAAAGTCTCTGATGGAAAAGGGGTGCGTAATTTAAGAAGATATTTTCGCAGTTACAAATATAAGCTGAAAGATAATATCAAGCCAATCAGAACAGAACCGTTAATGTTTGGTGCGAGTGCTCCAGACCATAGTTGTTTGTGGAAGTTGCGGTGTGTTTTGCAGAATTGGTTTAGTGTATCACAGAAAATGTAAACATAAAATGTGAATAAAAACAAACTACCTTTTTACCGTCATGCATCGGAAAAAGTAGAAGGTCCATCATATACATCCTACAACGTGAAATATTATATTTTAGATAACTATGTCTTACAAACGGTCTTATTTAAATATTTTTATTACGTCTATCCTTCTGTATCTATAAGAGCCATAATAATTGCAAACACAAATAGGTATAATGCACACTGTTTCAAGGAAAAAGACAAAAGAAAACATTGATAATCAAAAAGCATTAGAAATTATGTCATATAAAAAATACATTACTTATAAAAAAATAAACAAAGTATATAAAAAAAACTTTCACAAATTTTTTGGGCGAATTTCACGCTTAAGGATCAGGTTAACTGAAAAGCAATTATGAACAAAAGTCTATTCTGGAAGACACTATGTCTTGATATTTTCTCAATATTTCATATATATATATATATATATATATATAAACAAAGATTTGTACCCACAGAAACAACAAATTGCTTTAATTAATATTGACGTCCTTGTGCTAACCTGAAGACCCTTTTGACCAACACTTTTCAAGGGCATTCGTTGGTGTTATTATCAATAATAAAGCAGGACAAGGAAAAACATTTTTTTCTTTTTACTTACAAAACGGGGTAAAGAAGGAGCTTGTCTAAAAGTAAATTTTAATCAAAATAATCAAAATGTAAGTGGGAGTGTAAATGCACAGCTGCATAAGATAAAATAGAAAATAGACAATCACAGACACTCCAGTAGTTGTAACTACTGGAAGGTCTGTGAGTGTCATATATATATATATATATATATATATATATATATATATATGGGACAGGCTTGCTTCCCAGAGAGTAAAATACTACGCCTCCTTGGCCTTACACTTTCGGCGGACCACAAATGGAATGACTATATCAAATCCCATTGCCAAATCTGCAGCTATGAAAGTCGGCTCTCTGTGCAGGGCCCGGAATTTTTTCCCACCTGAATCTATTCTGCACATATACAAATCTACCATTCGCCTGTGTATTGAACATTGCTGCCATATCTGGTCGGGTGCCCCTGCTGCTCGCCTTGGGCTTCTTGACAAAATACAAAGGAGGACCTGTAACGTGGTTGAAACTGACTTGGCAGACCGGCTGCAACCACTCTCTCACCGGCATGATGGGGTTTTCTTGTGCCTCTTCTACAAGTACTTTCATGGCTTCTGCTCCGATGAACTTAGAGCACTGGTGCCGCCTAAGCAGTAATCAGTTGGTTTGTTTATTCTGTAAAACTTAACAGCGTATAATGATATAGATATTGATGATATAAGATTGTACAGGGATGATGGACTTATGGTAGCAAAAATTTCCACTAATATTAAAGCCAATAGAATTAGAAAATTAATTCATAGGAAACTGAAAAGTCTTAACTTTAACTAATCTAAAAAAGTAAACTTCCTAGATGTAACATTTGATCTAGTCGATAACACTTACTCTCTTTACTAACGTTAACCTTATATAAATCTACCCTATATTTAACCACCCTGGATAAATCCTCAAGCATATACACCTCTCTATTAAAAACAGAATTAGTAACAATTCTTCTAATGAAGATATCTCTTATAAAAATAGAAAAATATATGACACTGCCCTTAAAAACAGCGGTTACAAATTCTTGAAGCTTTATGGTGCGTCCGTCATGCCTGGTACAAAACCACTTCCAATCATACCCGACAATCCTCTTTACCTTGTTGTCTCTCCTGCTTCCATGTGACTGTCTGACTAATGCTGATCGGAGCCTTCTATAGTAATTTAGATTTGTCGCACTAGATCGCGAAAGTTTTGCAAATCGCTCGCCTTGATCAGAAAACCAACTTAATATCTACGTACGAAATCCGGTTTCTGCTTTTTCTGTAAGTACGAGGTCAATCCTTTTTCTATCCGGCAAAACCAGGATTTCCCATGTCATTGATAATTTTTGTAAATGTGGAAGAAGAAAATTGATTTTAGTTCTTAATTTCCTATCAACTACATAACATCCTTTCCATTTGATGAAGTCTGCTTTGAATGAGTTGTAATGACATATCTCGTTGCTTTTCCAAATAGTAGTTTTTGTTTTGTTTTGTCCTCGTGGGTTAAAATGTGCTTCTATAATTGTTTTCATTTTGTCGTTAAGCGTCTTGTTCAAAATTCATAAGAGTAGGTATGTTTAGTTTTTCCGAAAATCGAAAATCACATTTTAAGTAACGTAAGAATACAGAGAAAAATAAAACATATTTTCCAAGACGAAAATAAAATAAGAATTTACTTTGGATTTTTACGGTTTTAAATATTTGAATTTGTCAAGCAGATTGTTTCAGGAAATGTGGTTAGACGTTTAAATGTGTTCGTAGTTTCGATGTTGAGTAGTTTTTTTAAAATTTTGTTGTTCTCATTACAGGCTGATAATTCATCGGCAAATAATTTGACGTTGGAAATTTTGGGACTCTTGAAATTCGATGAAGTCAGGAAAGAAATGTGTATTATTCAATGAAAGGCATAAAACAGGTTTGACATAAAATTAAACAATTGTATTCAACAAAAAGAGTATATTTTGAGGTAATTATCTTTGGAGTTGAGAGTATGTTGAAATTTTCCAGTTGTCGGTAGAGGTTGATATTGTATTAGCGTATAATTTGACAACAGGGTTTATTCAAATGTGTTAGGCTCTGTTTTCTTTTTTCTTTTTTTCTTTTTTCTTTCTTTTTCTTCCGTCCTTTCTTTTTTGACCTTTAGAAGGTGAGTCGCAATTTTATGTAGAGATGCTTGAATTGGTAGTTTTTTTTTGTTTTTGTTTTTATGTTGGTGTTCATCAGTAGATAGTAGGGATTTTTCCACTGCATGTTCCTTGCTAGGTTTGGACATCGGTGTTCACCAGTGAAGAATTCATCCTTCCATTATGTGTGTTTTTCCGCGTAGGATTTCACTAGTGTAAAAGTGATTGTTCCATTGCGTGTCCTTTTTCAGCTGTCGAGGGTCACCAATGAAGATATGGTGTGATGAAATTTCTGCCTTGTTACATTTTATTCTCAACTGCTTTCATGTGACTGTCTGACTAACGCTGACCGGAGCCTTTTATAGTAATTTAGATTTTAAATTCTTTTTAGTCTTACAAATCGCAACCATTAGTCAGAAAACCAACTTAACATCTACTCGCGAAATCCGGTTTCAACTTTTTCTGTAAGCACGTGCTCAATCCTTGTTCTATGCGACAAAACCAGGTTTTCACACGTCATTGTTAATTTTTGTAAAAGTGAAGAATAAAGTTGAATTTAAATCCTAATTTACATGCCCTGACCTGAAATATAACACACATAATAACAAGAATAATAATAAAAATATGAAAGAGAAAATAATTTGGTATACCCCACCATTTAACCAGATGATAAGTATTAAGTCAGGACATAACATTCTAAAATTGAATTTTTTCCTTAAAAGTCGCCTCTTAGCAAGATTTTTAACAGAAATACTCTGAAAGTGAACTATATCTGTATGGATAACCCTTGATAAGGTCACCAAAAAAAAAAATTTCTAATAGATATAATAATCTAAACAAACAACATCCTAAAAATTAATGGTCACAATAATAATTGCAAATGGAGAAAACTTATTGAGTGTCCATTAGAAAATACATTTCTGACAGACTCTATCGTCTAATTATGCTCCATTTCTACCATAGAAAATCACACAGTAATAAAATTTTATATCGTTTGTACTAAGAATATTTTATACCACCTATTATATTGACACTTTATTTTTTAATAATAGAAATTACTGCAATAGCACATGTTCACCACTTTAAGTTGAAAAATAACTTAAAGAAAATCCTGTAATCATTTCACGATGACACGTGATCATTTTTCTGACTTGCTAAAGGCTATATATGTATCATTCAATTTATTTCATCACTGGCATAAAAAGGTCTGGGTCTCAAGTCATTCATATCTTTACCCCCCCCCTTTATCCTTACACTCAAATTTCTCCTATCCATCACGACCTGACTTTCTATTAAATTCCCGGAGACAAACACTCCAAAAATCCCCACCACCTAATTGTCTGGATTTGGTAAAAATTGTGTTGTTTATAAACTTCTATATATAATGATTCATAGCAGAAAAATATTTCACTGCCTGAAGTGATGCTAATAAGATATTACCGAAGCACAACGGCTCTTGTGTTGCAGTAAACTATGATTTATTGCAAACTTTTTAAAACCATATGGCGCCAAGCAAAGCAGTCTACTTCCACTGGCGTGCAGGGGGTTACATAGGAGGAAAGTTATGAGAAAGAGTGACAGGTTACTGGGGGTGTCAGGAAGTGGGTAAGAGATGCATGAGAATACTGATGAGAGTGGAGTGGACGGAGAAATGAGCATTACAGAAATTTATGAGAAAGAGTGACAGGTTATAAGGAGTGTCAGGAAGTGGGTAAAAGAAGGATGAGAACACTGATGAGAGTGGAGTGGACGGAGAAAGAAGAGTGAGACAGAGGATGCAAGTTATTGAGATAGAAGATGACTATTGACTTTATATTTAACCCCCTGTAAATTGTAGCTGTCGAGAAAGCAAGTAAACGGAATGGAATTCCACAGTCGGGAAGTGCGAGAAAAGAAACTGAGGGAGTAGAAATGCGTTTACATTTTACTGGTTTCACAGTAAAAGGGTGGGACCTAGTTGCTAATCTTGTGGTTCTAGTAAATTCATACATCGGGGGCACCAGAGAGCGAAGTTAATCAGAGCAGATGCCCTGAAATTATTTGTAGAAGAGATACAGGGAAGCCACATTGCTCCGGTGAAAAGTATATATCATAATATTATCTTTCTTAATTTTACATATCTATAAAAATTACAATTTACATGTTTTAAATTATTGTGTTTTTTGGCAAAAATAATACTCAGATATTTTAAAGATGTAATGATGAATGCATTTAAGACCATTATTACTATATTCATACTTCATTTTTAGTGTTGTTTTATAATGTTTGAAAAAGATGAGTTTCAGAATTTGAGTTTTTGTTTATTTTTTCATGGTGAAGTGTAGTTTTATTGTTACTTAATATTTATTTAAATTGTTAATGTAGACAGTAATCTTCATTTAAATGTTGTGCAATCTATGATGAATCGGACATATCTAACGTAATTCTTTTTGATAACGTTGTTGTCTGACAAACATATATATTAGTTTTGTTTTTTGTCAGAGATACAATCAACCAAAGGACATTTAAATTGATATAAATTGTCGTTTTTTTTGTTGCAGAAAAACTAGTTAGCAGAGAGAAATTATTGCAGGCGATTAAATTGGTCGTATTAGATTTATTATAGTATATGATTAGTTTTGATTTTGACTGAGAAACGAGATTATATATTAGTATTTGAAGGATTTCTTGGGGTTTTCAGGTTTATTGAATCCATTTGATTAGAATATAAACGTTTAGGGTTATTTGAGGAAGTATTATGTTTTTTCCTATTTATGTTATTATTTCTAATAACTGGCCGATGTAATCAGAAAGACATTATTCAAGTGAATTTCTTAATTTAGTCTAGAAAAGTTTTCGTGGAAGAGTAAAGTTTTATGTTATTAAATTTTGCATAATCGTTATTTTGTAGTGGCTAGAGTATTCACCCTTATAGTTGAGTGTGAACTAATTTGTGCTAATTATTTCTTATATGGGGAGCAAGTAAAATTGGTATCTATTAACATATCAAGAAAACTCTTTTATTATTATTGTAAAATTCATAAGTGAACATAAGCACAAGTTTTTCTTACATTTTTTTGTAGTTCGTGTATTACATCTATGTCTATGAGAAAGATTAGAATATCATCATTTGGGAGGTTGGCGGGTTTTAGGTGGTATTAAATATTTTATTTTCAAGGTAAAAAGTTACTATTCAATAAAACATGCTTAAAAATTTCATGCTGAATATATATATATATATATATATATATATATATATATATAGATTGTTGCACCTGCACACACACATACACACATATATATATGTATGTTCATCAGAGATTTCATAGTAAAACGGAATTTATTAAGAATGGAAATATTTTTATTCCTTTCATGAAATGATATATGTAAAAAAAAGTATGATTTTTTTTCTCCAGGCCATTAACGAGCACAAAACAGATTCGAAAATGTGGTGATATTATGTATTTTAATTTCAATATATTTTTTCTATTTATAAACAGTGGAACATGGAGCATGCGAACCCCGTCGTCATCAACCACCTGCTATTAACGATCCGTTTTTCTATGCACGGACGATTTGCTAATGTTAATTGACCCCCATTGAGCGACCTCTTTCAAAACGCAACCACCGACCAGCCTAAAAGAATAAATATCACTGCTCAAGCGACCACTTTAACAAAAATTCATATTGGCAGTACAGCCCAAACTTCTAAATTAGAAGAATTTAAGTTAGTGATCTATTTCATTTTCCTTTAATCTAAGCCAGAAACACTTTATCGTTGTTTTGTTATTGTAGTGAAGTGTCAATTTTTTTTTATTTGTTAAAATGGCGGTGGTTAAACTGCTGCTGTCTTGTATTAACATGTACTTATTACATTTGACAAGTTCAAGAGATTTGTCGGTTTTCTGTACTTGGATAAATTCGGGCGTAGTGGAAAAATCATATCTATGTGAAATTTAAATTTTCAATGTTTATATCTTTCATTATCTTTCATTTTTCTCAGTCGTTTTACTCTCTCTCTCTCTCGTTCTCGCTCTCGCTCTATCTACCCTGATCGTTGTCATTTTTTTCTTGTACGTTTATCTATTTTTTCATATATAATCGCAGATTCTCTTTTACTATCATTCACTTGTAAGAAAAGGTTGAAAACTTTAGTTCATGAAGATCAAGAAATTATGAACCAACTAAATATGTGCCAACATCAATTAGAATCGAAGTCGTCACATCACAAAAAAAAAAAACACTACGCAGACTGCAATAATTGATTTTTAAGCCTACACCAGTGTGCGACCACCTGCCGTATGTGACCATTTTTGGGATGGCAGTAAGGGGTGGTTGCATACAACAGGTTTCTCTCTCTCTCTCTCTCTCTCTCTTTATATATATATATATATATATATATATATATATATTTCCCTACCTATCTGTCTACACGCAAATTATTTTCCCTTTTTACTGTCTTTTTTCTCTATTCTTATTTTATTTCGTTTATTTATGGGTCCAGATATTTCGTCTTTTAATTTCTACTCTTGATGTCTCTTGGTTTCTACCGTTTGATTCAGCGTGCTTTAGGCAACTCAGTCACAGAGAATGTCAAAACCCACCATGGTTCAGTTTAAACTGGGTTATCCATTAAAGATAAATCATACATATATATATATATATAAATTTCAGCTTTTAATCTTCAAATATTTTCACTTTGCATTTTTTTCTTTTTATAGCTCTATATCTATTTTTTCATGTTTACTTTATTTGGATAATCTGTCTATCTAATCATCTAAGATGCGGCATTGAAAACAGTTTTATATTCGAATTAGTTTGTTATATTTACTTTTATCGCTACCATGAAAGTAAACATTTTTCAAGCATCAGTAAAACAGATTTGCAATACAACCTCTGCGCTAATTATTACATCAGCCTCCTTCAAAAAGCTGCAATAAAAATCTCTCATTTTTTTTATTTACGCTCTCACACCCTGACTGAGCACTATGGAGGAATGATAGACTACTGGTGTATGTTTACATAGTATATAAAGTTCGTCTTTCTCTAACGAGCGCCCATAGCTCAGAGGTAGAATCGCCGACTGATGGGAATTCGGTCCGGTTTCTAATCCTGGCTAGAAGCAACCTGAGGTCTAATGATCTGTGATACAAGGTAACAGATCTGTATGCGGGTGATTATATATATATATATATATATATATATATATGTCTGTGAGTGTCTGTGTATTTTTAAAATATTTATTGCCACAAAAAATATTCAAGAGCCACTCAGTTTAGAGAATGAAGTTGTTGTATGGGCAAAAGTGGAGGTAACAAGTGTATTTTTTTTTATAAGCGTTTCACCCCGAGCAAGTCATTTCACTGCCACTACAGCGCAGGGGGCTACATAGAGTGGAGAAAGGATGGTTAAATATAGGAAATGTCAGAGGGTGGGTGATAGGCGGGTAAGGATACCGAGAATGAGGGTTGGGTAGATGAGAGTGTTCTGAGAATTATTGGAAATTAGTGTGATAGGAGGTGTCTATTGACCCTACATTTAAACACCTGGAGATTGTAGCTGTCGGGAAAGCAGACATGTAGAAGGGAAGCGCGAGAAAAGAAGCTGTTGGAGTAGAAATTACGGTTACATCTTATTTGTTTAACTGTAAAAGTGTGGGACCTAGTTGCTAATCTAGTATCGCGTTTAAATTCGTGCTTAGGCGGCACCAGTGCTCTAATTTCATCGGAGCAGAAACCATGAAAGTACTTGTAGAAGAGGCACAGGGAAGCCCCATCACGCCGGTGAGAGAGTGGTTGCAGCCGGTCTGCCAAGTCAGTATCGATCACGTTACAGATTCTCCTTTGTATTTTGTCAAGAAGCCCAAGGAGAGTAGCAGGGGCACCCGACCAGATGGCAGCAGTATTCAATACATGGGCGGATGGTAGATTTGTATATGTGCAGGATATATTCAGACAGGAAAAACTTCCGGGCCCTGCACAGAGAGTCGACATTAATAGCTGCAGATTTGGCAATGGATTCGATATAGTCATTCCATTTGAGGTCCGCCGAGAGTGTAAGGCCAAGGAGGCGTAGTATTTTACTCTCTGGGAGGCAAGCCTGTTCCATGCTAATGGGAGGTAGATGCGATTGTCTATGGTGGTTAGTTAGTAACAGATTCGTTTTAGAAGCATTGAAATTTACTGGCCATTTCCTACCCCAGGCCACTACGGATTGGAGGTCCTTTACAAGCTCGGCGAGGTTCGCTTTGTCGCCCACACCGGGTTTTTGATCGAGGCGAGAGTAGATTGTGGTGTCATCGGCGTACATGCCTACTTGGGATTTAATGGCGTCGGGGAGATCATTAATGTATATCAATAAGAGCGTGGGACCTAGGATAGAACCTTGAGGGATGCCCGCGTTTGCATGGTAGTTTTGGGAGGCATGCCCAATTAATGCTACCTTCAATGTGCAGTTAGAGAGTAATGACTGAATGAGGTCAAACAGATATCCAGTTATACCGTAGATCCGCAGTTTGCATAAGAGTCCAGCGTGCCAGACCCTGTCGAACGCTTTGGAGATATCCAGGGAAACGTTTCAGGCTTCGCCATTCTTGTCAAGTGTCCGGTATATGTACTCGTTAATGGTTGTTAGCATATCAGCAGTAGACCTGGTGAAGCGAAACCCGTACTGTTTGTCAGAGAGAAGCCTGTGGGCCGTGAGATGCTGAATCACCTCGGCGTTGATAATGGCTTCGAAAACTTTGCCGAAGATCGGAAGGAGACTAATAGGGCGGTAATTGGCGGGGTCTGAAGGTTCGCCAGAATTCTTAAATATAGGAACTACACAGGAGGACTTCCAACAGGCAGGAAAACAGGAAGCAGATAGGCAGAAGTTATAGAGTTTAGAGAGGACAGAGGAAAGTTTTGGGACACATTTCTTCAGTACTATGATTGGGATTCCGTCCCCACCGCTCGCTTTGTGTGGGTCAAGTTGTGCAATTATCTTGGAGACCAGCGAGGGTGTAATGTGGACGTTATTTAGTTGAGCCTTAGTTCCGGGTGGGAAGTCCGGTGTAGGTATCCCTAACGAGTCCAGTGTCGAACTGGTGGAGAATCTACGGACAAAGCTTTCAGCCTTGTCCGCTGGAGAGGTGAGAACTTCAGATTCATTGATTAGTGGGGGTATTGAAGTCTTGCTCTTGTTGAGAACGCTTTTGCAGAGTCGCCAGTAATCGTTGGAGCCGAACTTAGAGGATGCTATGCGTTGCCTCATTCTGGTAGCAAACGCCCTCTTAGCTTCGTTCAGTACTTTTTTTACACTTATTACGTGCTGAGGCGAAAAGGTGCCTGCTTTGGTTCGACGAGCAGCTTCGATAGATCCGGAAGAAATGGTTCCGGTGGGTAATAGCGGCCGAGCAAGCGGGTGAGAACCAGGGGGACGAATTTGATTTTAGCTGGAATTTTCTGGCCAGGATAAAAGCATCGATGCCAGCCTTAACCCAAGAGGAGAGCTCGGACGTAAAGTCTTCGACAGGAAGACCGAAGACGTTGTTCCAGGGAACGTCGCAGAGGAAGTCTCGGAACGAGTCCCAGTCTGCTCTCTGGTACCAGTATGATATTCTGCTGGTCTGGTTTTCTTGGGTAGAGTAAGAGTGGATTGAGATGTTGACGGAAACTCCGGCGTGGTCGGAGTTTCCGAGGGTGCAGGGCTGCCTGGTAGTGCAGGAGTCTGGAATGGAAGTAAAGCAGAGGTCGGGTAATGAGTCCCTTCCGTTAGGGTTATTAGAGTAACGCGTGGGGAAGTCCAGCACTTGCCTTAGAGCTTGGGTTATTGAAAAATGCATGATGCGGATCCCAGCAAGGTCGGTGACAGAGTTTTCAAGCCACTTGGTGTGGTGGGCGTTAAAATCGCCAAACACAAATATATGGGCAGATGGGTGAGAAGAAATGGTCTTGTCGATATGGATAGAGATGCTATCAAGTACCCAACAGTCAGAGGAGGAGGGAGCGGTAGAGGAAGAAGGGATAGCTAACCAAGCTTAGAAGTGAGAGACGGAAGCACATGAAAGAATGATCCAGAGATTCAAGAGATGTGACCCTGGCTAGAGGGAGTTATTCGCTGACATATACACCAAGCCCATACATATGGACATTGGAGTCCTTCCTGAAGAGGGGAAGGTAACCAGGAACGAAAAGCTCCGAGGAGGGGATTCAGTATATATAAGAAATATGGTTAAGCTTTAAATTGATGTGGGTAAATTTCTAATGAGGAAAAAAATCATCATCTAACAAAATTTTCCACAAAATTTTCCACAAAACTTTCTTCCTTCTTAAATTCTGTCGTTTTTGTTCTTTTCTCAATTTTCTAAATTTTCGATTTTCTCATTGTCAATCCCTTTCACTTTTACTCCCTGCACCTTTTTCCCAGTGACATCGTGGCCTTGCTTGGAGTTAAACGATTAAAAAATACATATGCAAATATCTCCGTGTATAGAGATGTGTTTGCATGTGGGGATTCTGTTAGTATAATTTAACATTTTTCCAGCATTTGTCGATTGTTTAATGTGTACATCAACATTAAATGAATGTAATGTATTACCTGATAAGAACATTTGTTTATTTATTTACAGAAATAAAGCATAATTCGATTCTACTATTATTGACTTAGTTTTTTTTTTTTTTTTGTTTTCTTTTATTTGGCAATTCAATTGCTAAGATCTTGCAACATTTATTATCGTCCCAAAATGTTTATGCTTTTCTGGTATGTAATTTTAATACGTCACCTTAGTTTATGTTTTTCTAAACAGATGCAAAAGTATGTTTTCGTTATTTTCATCTTGTATAAACTTGTAGTTCGGATTAATAATATTCCAAAAGAAAACATGGAACACAGGATTAGCAAAAGAGCTTTTTAATCACGTGGATTAATATTAAAATAAAAGCGAATATCGTAGTTTATGCAACACACGTTGCGATTCACTTGTGACGTTCTTAGTCAATAAAAAAGTCCGTGTTTAACAATATAGTGAAGGTTGGTTGTCTTTAGACAAAAAAAAAACATATATACAAAACACACACACATATATATACACTATAGTCATCGGCAGACAGATTTGTTTCGCTGTATCACAGCTCATCAGTACGGCTTAGACTGCGCTCGCTTCCTTACCCAGGATTGAAACCCGACCGAATTGGCATCACTCGGCGATTCTACCCCTAGGCCACGAGCGGAGGGATGGATGGATGATGGATGGATGGATGGATTAAAATTCCGTATCCCCCACAAAAAACACTATTCTTAAAAAGTGCGCAATACAAAGTAGAGACATTTTGAGTAGTGTCTTTAGGCGATTTTTCATAACTAATATTACCGTTTACCGTTTTTCTTTTTAAGAACGCTCACGTAACGATTATGCTATTCCCAAACAAGAATGAACTGTTGGATAAAAGAACCGAAATTATGACTAAGTGTAACCATACTAAAAAACCTCTTAGGTTCATACAACCATGGATGAAAACGCAATAATTCGTTTTAATTTTTAAAATTGCGCGTTCAAATATTCCTTGCCACGTGATAATAATATATGATGAGTTTAATTTGATTATTACTCTCCATTGGTTTAACATTTCTACGTATTATGTTTTTGAGAGTTTTTTAGTGGATAGTAATAATAGAATTAAACTCATCATATATTATAACAAATTCAAAACAATTGACCTCAAAGTCTCTAATAACCCTACATGCAATAAACTAAGTTCTCTACACAAAACCAATGTAGTATATCAATTTACATGCCCGTTCAGAGATTGTATCTCTGGTACTAATAATAATGCCACTACATATATTGGTTTTACTACAACCTCGCTCTTCCGTAGTTTTACCTGTCACCTTTCTAATCAGAGTACAATTTAACAACATTTCTCAGAAAAACATAACCATGTAGAAAATATCAGACAGATTTTAATTAATAATACAATAATCCTCACTCATACACACTGTAAAAAAAACCTTCAGATATTGGAGGCTATCTACATTAAATCCAAACAACCCATACTTAATAAAATCACATTTAAATCTGGTCATAGCACATTACATTGCATTTGAATATATGGTTCTGTTGTCATTTCGCGCTATCACGTGGTGTGACGTCATAGAACCGCATTGCCAATTTGCGAATTTTTTTTTTTTTTTGGTAACTATTGCCGTTGCTTAGCGGGGTTTTATGTCAACATAAGATAAAATCGTCGCTGATGGTTGATGTTATTGTGTTACCGTCCTTATAACCTCTCTGAGGATGGCTCATGCGAGCCGAAAGCTTACAACCAACTTAATAAAAAAAATATCCAAATGTTGGAGATTTTTGTCTTTATTTTCAACTGAAATTCAAGCCAAAATACGACGTTTAGAACGGCACATGATTAAATATAATAGACATTCACTGTTTCTTAAGTTTAACATTATATATATATATATATATATATGTAAAAGCTTATCTGTCGGACCCACAGATGTTAATCTGTAATTTTATTACACAATACAATGTTGATGACCTGGAAAATATACAGATAAGGGGGAAAGGCACAATTGTTCTATATTTAGAATATTGTTTATTTCTTGGAAATTATTTCATACTTTATCCGAAAACCTAGAAAATGAGTGGGAATTTACAGCTAAACCTATCGGTTCTATCATACCACTTCTCTTCTATCTTATTTTGTCTGTATCCTCTCACTTGTCACCTTATCCATTCCTTCTTTACTCGTTCAGGTTTAATCAAAGTTATATCAAAATACTTTTATACAAGAAGTAAATGAAAAAGAAAATGCTATTTGACCCTTTCTTGATTTATATTTTCATTAATGATTTTAACCCTTTTCCTCTCTACATGCGTTTTAATGTTTTGCTTCTTGTCTCTTAGTATCCAACCGTAAACCTATTTACAAATGTTGTTCTTTGCCTTTTTTCTAATTTCCTCATTCGTATTTGTATTTATTTTCTCCCTTCACCTGATTTTCTTTACGTTTTACTCTATTATACTGCATTCACACCCTCTTAATCCCTCCATATACCTTTCGTTTATTTTTTTTTGCTCAACGTTATCCTGTAGGTTTCTCAGTCAGAACGTGTAACTTATTTCAACTTAGAAAGACGGATCTCAGTAGGAAAGCGAAAACCAAAAGAATCTAGTGTAGTAGTTTCAGATTTTGTCCACCAGACTACATATTTTATGATTTCTCCAAGAATCGTCTAGTTAGTAAATAAGACTGAAGTGAGACCCGTATGCCATTCATGCGAAGAGATCCTACATGATCTTGAATATCAGAATTTGAGAAAATGCAGAGAATTCAATTTACGACGTTCATAAACAAAAAAGGCCATTTTAAAGAAAATGAAAAAATATGAGACTTAGAAAGTGAAAGCTAAAATTTCTTGGACGCAAAATAAGAATGAAGGGTTTTTAAAATTTGACATTCACAAACCTCCTTCTATGTTTTGTGTTTCTTCGGAGCCTGAGCGGTCATGGCTCCCCACAATTTACTGTCCTTTGTAACTCTAAGTAAATGTAGGTTTTCCGCCATCTCTATGAATCCCTTTTCTGCAAACCATTTACACAAACTCACTAGGCGATGTTTTCATTTGTACTCCTTTGTATTATCAATATCAAATTTTCTACCCCACTTATTATTGTGAATTTTCTATTTCTTTTCATTTGTTTAACTTTTGAAAAGTATATGTTTGCTATCCTAGGGCTCTCTTGGATTTCGGTGACGCGTTTTATGACAACTGGTTAAAGACTTCCTAGATATCGAAAGCAAAATGGACCGGAGGTATGCAGCGGAGAAACTGCCTCACCAGCTTGATTGAATGGATTAAAGGTTAGAGGGATGGCGAAATGATATACATTTCTAAGAGCAGGAAAGGACAGGAAGTTGGGAGACATGACCCCGACTTCTTGAAGAGACATAGTATATAAAAGTAGTTTCTACCTGGATTTTATCAGCAACCAGTCGGGGAATTGTTGTCCATTAGATAATTCTTAGCCTTAATTAGATGCTGGTGTATCGCCGATTTTTATGGCTAATCAACATTTCGCGAGCACTGACCCGGTCCAACGTTGCATAAATTCGTTGATCGGTACAGGTCATGTGATTAGACAGGATAGATTATGGATTAACAAATATTTAAAGAAGTTATGATTTTAGTATTCGGCACTTCGGAAAAAGTTGTCCAAAGTGATATTTCTTCATAATAAAAGAATACAAAGGCAATTAGGATGGTTTGAACCGGTGAGTGTGGCATAGTGGGTCTTAGATGTAAATTGAGAGAACTGATGGATATACAATATATAGGCTTGCGGCGTTTTGTCTGTGTTGTAGAGTGAAATGTAGTTAATCACCCAAATGGTAGCAAAATCGATTTTGAACACTGACAAAGCTGGAAAGATAGGACTGTTTTGTTCAGATATGGCAGCAATACTCTATTGAGGTTTGGTCTGATTCTTTTCAATATTCGGGACTTTCTTCTTCCAATCGAGTCCATTGTGAAACGAATGAATCCTTCAGTTTCTCCCCAGCTACGGGTTAAAAAGCAATACATATATCTGTAAAATGTTTTGTTCTAAAAATGTGTTAATGCAATATTCACTCGTAAATTTAAAAAGAGAAAAAATATTACTATCCGATATGTGTTTTGACATTAAATGACCCTCAAAATCTTGATAAGCCTTAGAATTACAATCAATCAAACCACGATCAAGACAATCCTAATCTCTTCATTTTCTATTATATCCTCAAAAACTTCTTATCTTCTTGTCTTACGCATTTATAAGCACCTCATTCAGTTACAAACTACCATGAATTCATTTTTTGTTTTGTATTGTAGACAGACATTTATTTGGAGTGCAGTTATTGTGTCCTATCAAAATATAAATCAGCACCCTGAATTTCTCACATATTTCTTTCCCTGAACGAATTAGTTCTTTACAAATCAAACAGATACGAATATAAAAATTAAAAGAAAATTGTTAATTTCATAACATTCTATTATAACCCCTCATCAATTTTTTCATAAGGCACAGGCTTTTAGAACCTTTCAGGGTGAATCAGTTTTACTGTATTTAAAATGTACTTCATTTTGGTCCTACTTTTCATGATATTGAACATCAATAAATTGCCATGATTTAATTTTCGTCAAATATGTTCTCTCTACTCGTCTCTTTGTTTATGTTAGTAAAAATAATTTTACCCTATAAAGCGAATTATTTACTTTGGTTCAGAAAAAATACTGCCAGACAGTGAGAGAAATAAGATGGTCACCGTGTAAACACAAGCACGTGGATTGATTTTAATTCATTTTCACCCACATGCATCAAGTTAGAAGAAACAGAAATACATATTGTTAGTATTTGAAATACAAATGCTCTTTTATTTCCTACTAGCAGTATAGCCCGGCGTTGCTCGAGTGTAATGAAAGCTTTAAAACTCATCCATGGTCCTGGAGCTCAGGCTCTTTGGACGTTGGCACAAAAGACTAAAAAGCAATAGTTGTTTCCAGTTAAAGCGAAACCGTAGACTAAATGAAAAATGAATGGATGTAAGTCAAATTTTGATTTCCTGGTATCGATATCAAATAAGTTTTTTTCGTCGTAAACTGAATTTTGAAGTCTAAATAAGTCCTCTGAGTAAATGGTATCATGGCTGAGACTAAGAACTACAATTATACCTACTTAGAGCCAAACCCGAAGCAAAATCTAAAAGAAAAGTGCTGAAAAATATACAGACATACAGGCAGATAAACAGATACACACACAAACATCTTGCCTTTTATATGTATTATCGATTTTCTGCACTATTGTAAGAACTGCAATCTTGAAACTTCTGAATATCGTTATGTCTTTGTCTATGAGTGTATCAAATTTGATTAAAATCGGACCACTCCTTCTATAACCCATTTTTCGATTATCGATTTTCGATATTTATCGGGGGTACCTCGACACAAAACCTAGCTAAGAACACTCGCAGGATGCTTATAGAACAACTGCGTAAATTTTCAAGAAAATCGGTTCAGCCGTTTCGGAGTCTATAGGTAACGTAGACACACACACAAACACACACACACATACACACACAAAATTCTAGTTATAAATAAGTTTTGATTTAGATTCTTTGGTTATTCAACCAGCCAACTGACAAAAACACATCAGGCTGATCACATCGCAGAAAATATGACCTTATCGGAGGCAGTTTCAGTTGTTTTACTTGAATGTTTCTTAATCCATAATGAGTGTTAGATTCATTAATTTAAGCCGGAGACAAGCCTTTCAGTGGAAATAACACTCCTCACCAGGAAGGCCAAGGCCGTTTTCTCTATAGGAAACGTAATGTACTCAGTTTTTTAGAATGCAAAAAGCATACGAGCCAGAAATTGAATGAAGACTATTAACGAAATTTCTTGAGACATTTACTAATGGCTATCAAGACAAAACGACCAATGAATTACACCAATGATCAGTCTAATAATATACTTAGTTCATTGTTAAAGATTTACGCCGATGATGCGACTGTATATTCGTGTATCTTGAAAACTCTTGATGATCAGATATTGGCAAATAATCTTTCATCACATCTCGAGCTAAATACGCAGTGTGATAAAAACGAGCTATTTACATTTAATGCGTTAAAAACCAAACGACTGACATGCCATCATCGCCTATGAACGGGTTTTCCCTCGGGGAGGCTCTATGACTTAAGAGACTATTAGGAATTCATCTTTCATCTGCTTTCTCAGGTTGAACATCGAAATCTTTTTGCAATTCTACGCTACCCCCATGAAAATTGCACGGACGATCTTCTTTCCTTGATCCTGCCAGGCAATAACTTTACGGCTAGAACATGCCATCCCAAATATTTTGGAGAAGCACCAACATTTTGCATTCCATTGATGAGAAGTGAGTTTAACTTCAACAGCTTCTTTCCGGGATCACTATTCTGGGAAATCGATTCACAACAGTATTTTCCTCGATTACTGGATTTTTAACCTTTTCAAATCCTGGTTTAACCGTTATCTTTCCCTGATATCTGCAGAAAAGTCTCTTAACGTAACCCCTTACCGTGAATATTTCAAGTGCCTTGTGCACATTGAAACTTACTGTAAAAACATTTGATGAAAGAGATTTTGTTTCATCAGAACAATGCTTCATCACAAAATTCCTTGGTTTTAAGAGAACCAGTATAGCAGTGATTCCAGTTGAAATTGTTGCATTCCACTTACGCGAAAATACCCTAGGAAATGTATTAATCCGTCTATTCCTTCTAGTTATGGGTTAAATAACAGGGCAGATTGGGTTCTATAGCCTTGGCTGGCAACCAGTCTACCGCAGAAAGTAATGGCCACTTACTGCTGGATAATCTTCTGCCCAGTCAGTCATGTCTCTTTCGAGACATGATCCCCCAAGCGTATTTCACGTATGGCACTTAACTGACTAAGAGCAGTGATGATGACTTCATAGCTGTGGTTGATTAAAATTTTTGACCAACAGGATGAACAGACTTCTTTGAAAATTTAGAGATCTGTTTCCCTGAAACAAAACCAATAAATAAATAAAAGGAAAACAAGACAAAAGAGTCGAAATAAATATACATAAGATTTTCCAGCTTTTAGTATTACATCTTCATAGTGAGCCTACTAAGTGTTTTACCAAGCCTCATAGACTCGTTTTCAGTTCTGTCAATTCCAGAGAAACCGTTCCACACTAAAATGTTCTTTCACTTACACAACAATAAGACAACTTTCGATTAAGAAAGAAGGAAACGAGTTGTTTATGCATCATCTAATAAATCTGTGTTGCATGAATATTGCCGCTAACAGATTGAAAAGCACAAAAAGAAATCTCTGTTGACTGGACGAAAAAACAGGGATCAATTCTACTAAAATATAGAGGAGTGGTTCCCTATTGTATTCTCCAACGCATTGAATCCGGAATAAACATTCTGATAGATAGATAGATAGATAGATAGATAGATAGATAGATAGATAGATAGATAGATAGATCTTTTAATATAATGCCTGTTCAGGACGTAGGATCTTTTTCATTATTTTCTGTATATTCTCGGTAATTCATGGAAAACTTGGTGGAGTAGTTTTCAATATTTTTTCCACGACTTTAAATCTGGAATAATAATTTATACAAATAGAAAGATAACATTTTTAATGTCATGTCAGTTCAGTATTTTAGATGATCACGGCTCCCAATGGATTCATATTCATCATTATCTGTATAGTATCCGGACATCTTAGGAAAAATAGAGAAGTGTTTCCCATTTGATTTAATAGCTTTGAATCCAAAATAGAACTTTTTATATATAGATAGATAGATGGATAGATAGATTCTACGTTCGTTCAAGATAAAGGCCATAATGGCTCTCTATACACAGCCCTTCTTTATTGTTAATATATTATTCTGAACCATTGAGAAAATTAGTAAGGTTATTTTTAGCTATCATCTCGACGGGTATTGAATTCAGGACATTACACTTTATGGATTGCCTCCACCCCAACTCTAGTGTATTGTGGAAATTAATAAATAGTTGGCAAAAATTAGATTCATATCATTCCCAAGGATGTTAATGAGAAAACTTACTCAACAGATTATGCAGAAATTTGAACTTTGATTACTTATGTCCTGTTACGTACCGTTAAATGGTACACCACCAACACGTTGTGTATTTTTCTGCAGTTAATCATTCTTGGTTTTACAGTGAAAATAGTTAATATTTCAAGCTGGACATCTTATCCTTTTTTATCTAAATCTAAACTTATTTATAAATGGATCTTTATCTGTGTATGTGTCTGTGTGTGTGTGTGCATCCGTTACCTATAGACTCCGAAACGGCTGAACCGATTTTCTTGAAAATTTACACAGTTGTACTATAAGCGTCTGCGAGTGTTCTTAGCGAGGTTTTCTGTCGAGGTGCCCACGATAAATATCGAAAATTGATAATCGAAAAAATCGGGTTATAGAAGGAGTGGTCCAATTTGAATCAAATAAGATACACTCATAGAAAAAGACATAAGAAACGATATTCAGAAGTTTCAAGGTTGCAGTTACAATAGTGCAGAAAATTTGATATCGATACCAGGAAATCAAAATTTGACTTTCATCCATTCATTTTTCTTTTAGTCTACTGTTTCGCTTTAACTGGAAACAACTATTGCTTTTTAGTCTTTCGTAGCAACGTGCAAAGAGTCTGAGTTCCAGTACCATGGATTAGTTTTAAAGCTTTCATTACACCCGAGCAACGCCGGGATATACTGCTAGTTATGTTATATAGCTATCTGTTGTAGATAAAATAATATTCAACCATCGTGGTGGTAATCAGATTATGACAAGAAATACCTATGATGGGAAAAACCTATAGGTAATGTTGGATTCATGCCTTTCACAAATACTTTATTATAAATCTATATTGTGAAAGGAGTTATTCAGAAACTCTATATAGATTCTGTTAAGCCAGTTTGATAAATATTACGACAACCTTATGTTCGAAATAAATTTCTTAAAGATGACCTTGTTTTATTAACTCGTTGATTTTCCATTGTTACATTTAATTCTGCAAATTAATATAAGAGGAACCAGGGATGAAAGCTTCAAGCGTAAACACGTCAACCATAGTCCGGAGGCTATAGATTTTATGGTTGTATCTTTAATTGAATATTCTGCGTTCGTATTTACCTGTACGAAATCAGCAATATCGAAACCTTGCACGAAATATAATGATATTTGCATGGATTCTTCTCTTCTAACCATGACTTGCGCCATTTAGCTATTCGTATAAGCGAAGATATTAGGTAATAGCCTGAAACACTGCGAAAACTTAAATGTGTGGAGTTAAAAATACAGAGCAGATGTTTATGAGTTAAGGTAAATTTACTGTTCAAGTGCTTCAGGCAGGGTACCAAAAAATAAAAACTAACATGAAATCTAATATAGATTTCCTATATATCGTTTATTTACACTAAAAGAATTACGATTTGGGAACATTGTGGTGTTTTTAATAAGTATAGTTTGAATTTGGAGGTGCAGTGTGGTGCAATGGATATTGACTCGGAATAAAAATGAAAGAGCTGAGTTCGAATTCCAGTTGGAATTATTGCATTAACTTACGCTCAAATACAATTGGGAAAAATATTAATCCATATCTTCTCCCTCCAGCTATGAGTGGAATAGCAGGTCAGATTGGTTTCTATAGCGAAAGTTGGCAACCCGTTTATAGCAAAAAGAAATGGTTAAATACTGCAGAAAAAAAACAACTTTTGCCTGGTCAATCATGGATAGAAAGAGATATGGTCCCTCAAGCGTGTATCATGTCTGGCACTTAACTGACTCACCGGTTTGAATGAAATCTTTCCAAAAGTTATTTTCAATTATTCATGTATTTTGTAAAAATATATATATATATATATATATATATATATATATATATATATATATATATGCAAAACCTTGTATCTTTCAAGTTGCCTCAGATTAACGATACCCGTATCATAGCAGGATTATAGATAATGGTCACATATACAGATCAACATGTTCCCAAATCAGATTCCATATACTGATTATGAAAGACATTCAAAACACTAAGGAAACTAACACCTATAGCCAGTGTAATAAAGAGAACACTTTGTATGTAATTTTATAATTTATTAACGATTTTATTTCGTCAGTAACCCTCAGTCAGTCTGTTTTGCACCCCTGATATATGGATCGAATGTTCCCAGAATGTGTTGTGTGATGGAGACGGCTGCTTTGTCCCGGGATGGTTGTTTATTTAACCACACGTATTTTTCCCTCGTTTGTAAACGTACCGGGGTATGGAGTCGTGTACTTTTTACATTTTACAGCGGAATCCATTTCAACTTCCTTCTCCCGATTCTTTTGATGACATTCTGTGCATTATTTATTTCATCATTATATTACGCTAGAAGGAGACAGCGGAAATGTCTTTTGTGACTTATGAAGAACGGAAGATATAAGAATTTAACACTTAAAGGACATGTGGGAGGCAAGAAAAACATTTGGAAACAGCCGCAAAGGCGAAAGAAGATGTGTGGGAAAGTCAATGTGCGGAGTAAGGCTGCGAGTAAACAATTGCCATCTGTCCGTTTTCAAATTTCTGAAACAACATTCTTTCTAATACCAGTGTTGTGTTTAAAATACCTTTGATCTTGATGTACAGGTGTACGGTCACATTAACCTATTTGCGAACTCGAAGTTTACTGGTGACAGTAAATATTGGTAATATTATTTGTTAAAGTTTGAACAATAAAATACATGGAGTCAGCTCATAAACGAGTATATGCAATATATGTTAATCTACTAAACATTCACTCACTAAAACACACACACACACACACACACACACACACACACATATATATATATATATATATATATATATATATATATATATACTACATGGCATAATTATTAGGCCACCCAAGTTTTTTAAAAGAAATGGTTTATTTCAAATTATTTTTAAGAGCTAATTCTGAATAAAAATAGGATTTGTATTATTACTTTGCAGAATTTTACAAGGCAAGGAACTCATCGGAATCACCTTAAATTTTCTTCATTCTTTCATTGATGAAACTGAAATATAGGTAATTATTAAATATTTATAATTTCATTTGGTGCACATGTTATTGTTCAGTATTAATTAAAGAACCATTCTATTTTTATTCACAATTACTCATTTACGAATAAATAATAAAAAATAGTAGAAGATACATCATTTTTTTTAAACACTGGGGTGGCCTAATAATTATGGCCGGTAGTATATATATATATATATATATATATAAGACGTAAAAGTTTATAACTGTATGTATATATGTAATCTATACAGACTTACTACATTTGACTTGTTGGTAAACATTAGCCTTCGACTGGAAAGTGTATGTGACTTTATTGAACGCAAATTTAGAGATGTCTCTCAGCTAAGTAAAAACAAATATTCTTATAATCATGATCATTATTATTTTCATGGTCATTTTATTTCGATTTTTGCTACGGTTTCACTACTTTGCAAGTTTTCAGGAAGACCTAAGGCAGGTACTATTATGTTGTTGGTTGGTTACATTTCGTAATTTATCTTTCTCACCTAACATCACTAATGTTTCATGGACAAAGTTCTTAGTTTGTGGCCTGAACTTATCAAGGCAATTTTTTATTTCACTTAATCTAGTATTTCCATTTTTTGTCAATGTGCCGTTGTATTCCATTTTTTATAATTCCAAGCGCCCCTACTACGACTGGTATTATCTGTGTTTTCATTTCGGTATCTTTTTATTTGCAGGTTTTCATACCTTGATTTTTTTCAAATTCTTCGATGGCTTTGTTAGAGTCCGCGGAGTAATTTATATCAATTGGTCGGAAAGTATTTTCTTTTCGGTTTTTGTTAAGTATGTCCGGCCTATCTTGCTGTCTATGAAGATCGTGTAATCGCATAAAACTGGGATGTCATCTATGTCTATCACCGTTGCTGGGTAAAATACATGCCAGTGTTTGTTAATATCTGTTCCAAAGTGTTTACACATTGGCCCGTGTAAATATTACCCCATTCTATCGTACCGAATTTTACATTCATTTGGCCTAAATAGTGAAAATATAAAAAAAAATTGTTGATGGTTTCCTGATATTTGTCACAGTACCTGCATTTCAGATTGACATTATTATGTATAATATTAGCCTGATGGTCCTTAGTGAAAGTCTTGGGTCTTGCGCTGCAAGAATATAACCTTCCGTTTCTGTCTTTAATCCAGATGCTCGTAACCATCGATTAGTGTTAACGTCATCAATATTAGCCATGCAGAGGTTTGACTTGCCAGCATATAGTTTCATCTGTTTGGGAGATTTTTCTTTGTGTTTCTTTAAATATTTTTGGTCTCAACAGCGGTATTATTATTATTATTATTATTATTATTATTATTATTATTATTATTTCAAACGCCAGACAAGGTATTATAATTCATTTTTTTATGTAATTTTAATGTGATCTCATGATTTTTCTTTTCAGAAATAAATTGTAGAAAAATTGTCCTAGTTTTTTTTCCCAATCTATTTCGGCTATACTTTTAATCATTATTAAAGATGGATTTTATTTTACGTGTAACTAAATATATATAGTGTTACGTCTGTTTGTGAGTCGTGTGCATGTTTTATGCTCCAAAAACTATAAGCAGGGTGTTGACGTATTCGTAATTGATATTACTGAGTGACTGGTTTGTCATTTTTTAAATAACGCATCCAATAATTTTAGCCTGCTTTGCATGTGAATGATGTTTTTTTTGTGTTATCAACAAGTATGTTACGGATACGTTTTGGTCTGTCCCAGTGTTTAATTGAGATCGAACTGAGCCCTAATCTAAGAGATGCAACGTAAATTTTCGCGTCAAGTCGCGTGGACGATATAATTATTGACAAAATTAGGTTGATCAAGAAGATAGCTCTTTAAAGGGCATGTAAATTAGTAAATAATATTAGATTGCTGCTTACTGTATTCGACATAAAGCATACACACGAAATCATGCATAGCCCTACAAATATTCAGTTAAACGTAAAATATATTCCATCCTCGACAATGTCTAAAAGTATAGCTGAAAGATAACGTTACGAAAGATAATGTTACAAAATTATACGAAATTTAAAAAAATTGACATTAACCAACATATTTATCTAACTTTACAGGTTTGAATATTATTTTTTAACGGAAATTCTTATTTGAGCGGAGAGTCTGTTCACAGCCAGTTGTTAAGTGGCATACGTGATCCACGCTTTGGGCTATCATATCTCGCAAGGGTCATAACTGACTGGGCAGAATATTATCCCGCAGTAGGTTGCTATAGCTTTTTGCAGTAGATTGGTTATCAGCCAAGGCTATAGAACCCAACCTGTCCTATTATTTAACCCATAACTGGAGATAAAAGACGGATTTATACCTTTACCTAGGGTATTTGTGCGTAAGTGAATCCAAGGAATTCAACAGTACATTATTTATTAATGGATATTCCTATTTGAATGGAGAATATATTTTTTCTATAATTGAACAGCACATTATTTTTAAATATCCACCGTCCTAAATGTTCAAGAAATCATGTTTGAAAAATGTCTGTCTTTGTTTACGTTCTGATACACAAATGAACAGACATGATATGACGGTAATTTAGTGTGAGAAAGTTTTCTCTATATAAAACACTATTCGGGCATAAGCGATTGGCGTCATTCTGCGTGACATATTCTTTGAAACTATATATTGACTATTCAGACAAGTAAACTAAAATAAATATAACGTGAGAAAAATAAACAAAACGTCTAATGGGAATCCGCTAAAAATAATAATAATAATAATATATATATATATATATATATATATATATATATATATATATATATATTGTAATTTTGTAATATATTGTAATTTCGTCATTTATAAAAGCATAACATCACGACACAAACATTTTCATGTTTCAGAACAAAACTGTTCCTCTTATAAATATATGCTATACGCAATACTAAATTTGTTTTTTAATCTATAATATACCTCAGTACACCATAATTATTAAAATCCTGAATCTAAACAAGAAAAAAAACTATCCTGAATTTCAGCCTGCTGTAAAAGATTGCTTTCTGCCCATTTAATTAATCTATGTTCCAACAATGTATTTTACACAGGCAAAATAATTATATTTTAATTTAATCTAAAAAAAACTACAATGTTTAATTTATAATTTATGCTCTATTATAACTTAAAAATTAATAATTGTTTTACAAAATAAAAGACCCACACAATACTAAATTAGTTTTCTTAACTACAACATACTTTAATATACAATACTTAATCATGATTATCACGTAAACATTTCAGCCCTTTTACACATGAAGTAATTTATTAAAAAAATTGTCCCACTAAGTACCTTACGCAAACAAGATAATTTTTTTTTAAATTTAATTAACTATTATGTTTCACTTATAACTTACACTCTAACATAAATAAAAATGAATATTATTTTAATAAAATAAATGACCCACACAATACAAAATTGCTGTTCTTAATACAATATAACTAAGTATACCACAATTATTTAATTCTAATTCTGACTTGATACTCATAGATAGTAGTAAAAATTCTAAATGCATTTTCTTCCAAATACCATTTCCTAATTTCTCAATAACCAGAAATTTATCTTATATTTTCAAAAATAAACCGTTTACAACATTTATATATATCACCTGAAGAAGAGCAGTTTTGATCTGAAACATGAAGATTTTTTGTGTAATGATATTATGCTTTTATAAACCAGTGTATTTAAGAAAATTACAATGTTAAGCTCTATTCTACATCGAACACTCTTTATAAAAGTAAATGCTTGAACAGTAGATTTTTAAACTACGTATTCATTCACTTTTTGTAATATATATATATATATATATATATATATATATATATATATAGAAAACTTCATCTAATAATATAATATATATATATAATATAATATAATATATATATATGTAAATATATATATATATATACAGCACAAAACGTAACTCCAAAACTATCACATATATGAGTCAGTTAAGTGCCATATTTGATACACGCTTGGGCTATCATATCTCAAAAGATACATGACTGACCGTGCAAAAGATTATCACGGGGTAGGTTACCATTGCTTTTGACGGTAGACTGGCTCAAATCAAGGCTATAGAACCCAATCTGTCCTATTATTTAACCCATAACAGGAGGAAAGAGATGGATTAATACCTTTTCTAAGGGTATTTGTGCGTAAGTAAATGCATAGAATTCAACTGGAATTCGAAATCGGTACCCCGATTTGTCGTTCCAAGTCAATATCCACTGCACCAAAATGCACATTCACACATGTACACATCTATAAACACTCAATCATGCCCGAAAAAAAAACAAAGAAACAAAAAACAGGACACAAACATGCAAGTGGAAGAAAGGAACAAACAGATAACACAACACACACCAAACGGAAAACAAATCACACACTAGTCCACAAATGATACCAAAACCACCAACACGCAAATACACATTAACACAAACGCTTAATCATGACCAATTTTTTAGCGAATATATGTGCCGACACAGTAAATAAAAAAGCTCGACCCTACACAGTAAAACGTGGTTAACCCGAAATTGTACAAAAGTCAACTCAATATAAATCAATTTAGCTGACATACTTTTAAGTTCGCTTTAAAGAAGCTAACAGAATAAAAACTATCAATCACCATCGAACCCTACAGTCCTTAAGAAACAACATTCATCAAACAAAAATACTTTCTTTAAATACGAAATAAATTGGAAATATAAGCTGTAAAAAAAATTTGTTAAGAGTCAAGACATTACATTAATGAATTCAAAGTCGTCATGACTGAAATAACACTGCTTCATCTAAGCGACAAACTTATCTATATTAATACTATTTACGCTCTAATCTTATGCTGATATCGAGCGCTCTGTATATATATATATATATATATATATATATATATAAGACAATTACTTAGTTTCTGGTCATAATAAGGTTAGACCAGTACAGATTTGTATTAAAAAAGGTTTCAAATATTTTCCCTTTGTAAACGAGTTATTACACGACCTAGGTTGCTACCATGTGTGGGGTCTTCAGGTGATATGCAATAACTGATTTTACCGTTTACTGTTTTTGTTTTAAACGCTCACGTAACGGTGATTTTTTTTGAACGGTCAGGTGGCAGGAAATTTTTGAACGCGTAATTTTTAAAATTAGAAGGAATTACGGAGTTTTCAGACATGGTAGTATGAACATAAGAGGTATTTTTTAGTATGTTTACATTTAGTCATAATTTCCATTCTTTCATTTAACAGTTCGCTTTTGTTTGAGAATATCATAATCTCTAACTTTACTTCTTGGCACAGAAGACACCACTCATTGTAGAAACCTAGGTCGCGTAATAACTCATTTACAAATGTAATATATATATATATATATATATATATATATATATATATATATTAATGCATATATAAATTAATATCATATTAGTATGACTGTCAAATACTCCCACACTGTGTCTAATCGTTTTCCAGGTTCCTTATCATAGTTGGTTGGTTGTTTAATGACATATCAACCTCGGCGGGTCATTTATTGCCAGCTAAATTTTATTTATTTGTTGCTGGTAATACCTTTTTCTTTCAATAATTTACTGTTGTTTTTTCATATAAGTTTTTGTGCCTAGTAATACTTTATCTTTAACTCATAACTGGAGGGAAGGGACGGATTAATACCTTTCCCAAGGGTACCAGTGCATAAGTGAATGTAGGCTATTCAACTGGAATTCAAACTCGGCTCACCGATTTCTCTTTTCAAGTCGATATCCACTGCACCACAACGCACATCCGTCACTAAACGCATATAGCACCTGGTATTCCCAAGCGGTAACGCATCTAAGTGCTGACCAGGTTCAACGTTGCTTAACTTCGGTGATCGAGCGAGAACCGGTATATTCAACGTAATATGGCCGTAAACCTCCTATGATAGGCTGACGAAGCGTATCTGTATTATTAATGTCTGCTGCATAGAACAATTGTTTTAGGTGTCTCCACAGATAACAACCCATACAGTTCAGGTCGAAGGAACGTGCTGGCAATGGGTCTCGTCCTCTTCCATGGTAGATGTTAGCCAGTGCATCGCGAACAATGTTACGAAAATGTGCTTGTGCCCTATCACAGCGTGAGCTACATGCGTCTTCGTATTAGGAAGGGTACATCTTCTTGAGGTTCTAGAATTGAGTTCGAAAATAGTACCTGTAAGACGTGTTGGACAAACATACGGACCTATCTGGCTGTCACCAACAATTCCAACCCACATAGTTACTTTAAACTGATACTGGCGTCTAGCCTCTATTGTACCATGGGGATTCTGTTCTACCCACAAATGATGGTTGTGTAAATATGTTATTTCATATCTTCCAAGTGTTGCCTCATTCGTAAGCAAGACTGAAGAGACAAACAACTGATATGCACTAAGCCAGCTGCAAATGTTCTCTTTTGTTTAGTAATAAGAGGGTGAAAGACCCATTGCAGTTGATACGGATACAGGAGCTGTTCTTGAAGTAGACTCCTGTGAGATGTACGACGTGCTAGGGACACCTGACGTGAAGTAATAACTGGATCGTCGCCGGCAGGCTTAACAATGTTTTCTTTGTTGTCAAGTGTATTGTCGAGTCTCCGTTTTCCTCGATCTATAGTTTCTTATGCCAGGGATCTTTTCTCAGCAACTCGACAATAAACAAAAGCAACGGTTAGATGAATTGGCTCCCTTCGGTCATAAAGCACACATAAGCATGCGGCTTTGCGTTCATTATTATTCGAGTGGCCGTACGTTAAAATATATCTGCCTGCTCACGATATAAATATCCTGCTATTGTTAAACAGAACACTTAGTTAAGTGTCTTCTCTTTTTCTCTGTGCCTTGTCGCTTCAGGACGTAGGCGATCATGATTTTCCACGTCTCCCTATCCCTGGTGGCTCTAAGCACGCCTTCTCCTGTTACACCATGCAATCATCGTTCAGTCATCCACCTGATTAGGTCCTTCAAATATGTTATCCGTTGCTTTCCCCTGTCTCTTATTCCCTCTATCTGGCCTGTTAGTATCAGGTTCTCCAAGCTCTTCTTCCTCATTGCATGCCCCAGGAACTTCAGCTGTCTCTTCCTGATACTCAGTATTAATTTCCTTTTTGTTTCCATCATTTCCAAAACCTCATCATTTCTCACATGTTCGATCCATGATATTCGCAGCCTCCTTCTGTAGAACCACATTTCATGTTTTTCCCTCATCTTTGATGATATTGTCCAGCATTCACTGACATATTGAAGGACGGACGGACAACACGTAGCAGTCCAGTACTCTCTTCCTCGTTTCTAGCGAAAATGTTCTGTTTCTTACTACTTTACTCAACTTCTGGAATGGTTCCTTCGCCATGCCAATTCGCCTTCGGATCTTTGTATTGCACTTTTCGTCTTCTCCTATAACACTTAAACTCTCCGCTTATGCATGAAACATTGAAATTTTGACAGATAACTGTAAACAGCGCAGTTTATTCATGCATCTGAATCTACATTTAACGGTCGCTTTAAAAATGTATGTGAAACTTGCAATATATGCACATAAATAATAAATTGCAATTATTTCTTTTATTTATGTTTCCTAAATATATTTGGGAAAGAAATATTTTTTACGCATTCGCCTAACTTGGAAGCAATACCGATGTAACTTTCATTATTTTTAGTTATATGTTTACTTATTTATTTATTTTTCGTTGTCCTGGGAAGTTCCACCATCAATACTTTTGTTTTCGTTACTGCAGGAGAAGAGAAACCAATATATATTTGTTTGATTTTTTCTCTCATTTAAGACTTGTGCCTTTTTATGCTTGCTTTAAATAAACATTTGCACGAGAAAGAGCATGATAAAGAGAAACCGCATCGCAGTGTCCGCATAAAATGTCTGCATAAAACCTGCCTTAATTAATTTGTTTGTTCTATTTGAAATGGCCTTTTGCCATGAATATAACAAGTCTGTTATCTAAATTACGCATGTATTTTCTGCTGACAGAAATATTTTAAGGGTGTCGGAAACGGTGAAGTTAAACTATGTGAATTCATGAATCACTTCCAGGTTGTAGTTCTTGATTTTGAGGGAGGGAGGTTGTTCAACATCTTGGCGCATCATGTTGCTTTTCTTTTGATACTGATGGTCAATCTGAATTCTTGATAGGCTTTTAAAAAACTGTTCCTGTGTCGGTACAGTTGCTCTTCAGACGAATATTCAACCAGTGCTGCATCATCTGCGGACTCCGTGTCTGTAATAAGACTAATTATTTTTCTTATTTCCAAAGCACAGTATAAATACTGAATATTGAAATTTATTAAAACAAAATTTGTGCAAAACCGATAGGCCATAGTTTTAATTTCCTGATGCAAAAGATTAGAAGTCTCAAAGAGATATAGAAGCATCTCCAAAATTTTTATATATATATATATATATATATATATATATATATATATATTTCATTTTGTCTTACAATTTTCTCAATTCTGTATTTGATATATAAAATTATATATATATATATATATATATATGCACTCGCACACACACATATGTATATATATATATATATATATATATATATATAGAGAGAGAGAGAGAGAGAGCGAGGGAGGGGGTAAAAATAGCGAGAACCTCATCCAAAATGAAGGAAAATGATAAAAGATCTAAGTACAGTTACATTTTTTTTATACATTGACAAACTCCAAATACTTAAATGTTTGTAGTCATACATGTTAACAAACTAGAGACATCATGCGAGACAAGTGCTATTCTTTGAATTTTTAGACGGTTAAATATCTCTTAAAAATATAATTTCGAACGCTCAACATAATATGACCAAACATTTTATTCTTCCTTAAACGGAATACTTAAATTTCCGAAAATATTTATAAAACAAACAAGCTTGAGATTAAAATCTAAATCTTTGCATTCACCAGAATTTTCGTTTACATTCATTTTATTATAAATATGAATTAATTGTGTTTGTTATCTCGTCTTTCAGTGAATCATTTGACCAGTGTTGTTTGTTCGATCTTTTGTCATTTACGTACACTACCGGTCATAATTATTAGGCCACTCCAGTGTTTTAAAAAATAATGTATTTCATACGATTTTTAGTATTTATTCCCAAGTGAATAATTGTAAATGAAAATAGAATGGTTCTTTTGTTTATACTGTACAATAACATGTGCATTAAATGAATTTATAAATTTTTGATAATCTAAACTTATTTATAAATGGATCTTTGTGTATGTGTCTGTGTATGTGTGTGTTACCTATAGACTCCGAAACGGCTGCACCGATTTTCTTGAAAATTTACACAGTTGTACAATAAGCGTCTACGAGTGTTCTTAGCTAGGTTTTGTGTCGAGGGACCCCCGATAAATATCGAAAATCGATAATCGAAAAAATTGGGGTTTATAGAAGGAGTGGTCCCGATTTTAATCAAATTTGATACACTCATAGACAAAGACATAAGAAACGGTATTCAGAAATTTCAAGGTTGCAGTTCTTAGAATAGTGCATAAAATCGATAATATATATATATATATATATATATAACAGGCAAGATCGTTGTGTGTGTGACTGTTTATCTGTCTGTCTGTCCTTTATACAAATCCACAATTTTTATCCGATTCTCACCTAACTTCCCACAAAGGTTCTTTAGGCTGAGTCTGAGCTCCAGGACCATGAATTAGTTTTAAAGCTTTCATTACACCCGAGCAACGCCGGGCTATACTGCTAGTTACCTATTTGCGGTTTCATCAATTAAGGAATGAAGAAAATTTAGGCTGATTAGGACGAGTTCATCTTTGCTTCCTTGCCTTGTAAAATTTTGAAAAGTAATAATAACAAAAGAACCATTCTATTTTCATTTAGAATTATCCACTTAAAAGTAATATTGAATACATAATTTTTATTATAAATCTGGGGTGGCCCTAATAATTATAACTGGTAGTGTATAAAACTTGAAATTTCACAAGTAAGTAATTTCTTACATCTTGCGCGTATTTAGTCAATTATAGAATATTACGAACTAATTATTAGCGATTGTTTGTTTATATGCGTCAACAGTCGCAACTAATTCCCTTGATTTCTTTATAATGTCAACAACTACAATTTATACACACACATAAAACAATATACGCTTCTTTCTCATAGACCTGTACACACTCATAGTCACATTTTCCGTTTAACCTATACTAACGCAAATAATTCCATTGTACTATGAAAAAAAACACATACACCAAATATTCTGTGTGGAATTGTTCACAAATAGTCTTTGTATTCCTTTTTTTCAAGTTTAAATGTCTTCGTTTTGGGCATGTAATGGTTTGATCAATATAATTTTTCAGGAATTTTGGCTTGATCAGGCACACAGTTTTTCAAGGATGATGAGAATTCTTAAATGATACTGGTTTTCTGCTATAGTGGATCATGCAGGTGGTGTATTAATGTTGACGGCGAGGTTAGCGTTTTTATAGTTCATGATTGATTTTTTTTTGTTGACGGGTGTTGTATATTTCTTCAAAATATTCCTAAAAGAAGATGTATTCGGGTATTTGGTTTTTATAGCAACTGTTGTCTTTAGTTTATGTTCAGTGTTGCTATTGATTAACTTAAAATTAAAAATCTAATTTCGTGATATATATAAAAGTAAATAAGAATCTTTACTGGCAGCAAACCGCTTGTATACAGACAGGTAACGAATTCAGCAGATATACAAAGATAGAGAAGGGCGTAAGACAAGGATGCGTCTTTTCACCGGATCTGTTCAACTTGTATAGCGAGAATATTTTGAGGATCCTAGACATTGTGCCTGGATTTGTCATCGGAGGTCTAAATTTAAACAACCTAAAGCACGCAGATGATACAGTGCTGATAACAGACACAGAAAGGAAAAGTACAAGACTTCCTACAGAAGGTAGCAGAAGAGAGTGACAAGAAAGGACTAAAAAATAAACTGCAAGAAAACCGAATGCATGGTCATCAGTAAAAAGAGCAGCCTAATATGCCAAATACAGGTCGGGGATACTAGAATCCAGCAGGTACAAAAATTTAAATACCTGGGAAATGTTCTAACAAAAAACGGAAAGTGCAACACAGAGATCCGAATGCGAATTAGCATGGCGAAGGACGCATTCCAGAAGTTGAGTAAAGGATTAAGAAACAGGTCAATTTCGCTAGAAACAAAGAAGAGAGCACTAGATTGCTACCTGTTGCCAGTTCTTTAACATGGCAGCGAATGTTGGACAATATTATCAAAGATGAAATAAAAACTTGAAGCAACTGAAATGTGGTTCTACAGAAGGAGGCTGCGAATTCATGGATCGAGCATGTGAGAAATGATGAGGTTTTGGAAATGATGGAAACGAAAAACAAAATTAATACTAAGCATCAAGAAGAGACAGCTGAAGTTCCTGGGTCATGCAATGAGGAGGTGGGGAGCTTGGAGAACTTGATACTAACAGGCCAGATAGGGGGAATAAGAGACAGTGGAAAGCAACGAATAACATATTTGAAGGACCTAATCATGTGGATGATGGAATGAGGGTTGCATGGTGTAACAGGAGAAGGCGTGCTAAGAGCCACCAGGGATAGGGAGACGTGGAAAGCTACGATCGCCTATATCCTGAATGTACAGGGCACATAGAGGGAAGATATATAAGAAATCTCCGGACGTTTTTAAGTCATTTCCAATAAATAGAACTAAGAAGATGGAATAGATTTGATGAGGTAAAATGTTCGAGGCATTTAACAATGCTGAAGTGGTTCGACATCTCACGGTCACATCCTTTACTCTGATAAACAGTATGGTTTCCGCTTCATCAGGTCTACTGCTGATATGCTAACGACTATCACCGATTTTATATATCAGGATCTCGAAAAGAATGGCGAAGCTTGACCTGTTACCATAGATATCTTCAAAGCATTTGACAGTCTGGCATGCTTGGTCTTCTACTCAAGCTACAGGGCTATGGTATAATTAGACGTTTATTTGATCTTATCCAGTCATTCCATTTAAATGGCGTAATGAAGATAGTATTGATCAGGCATGATTCCAGATACTATCATATAAATGCGGGTGTCTTTCAAGCACTATTCTAGGTCCTACGCTTTTACTGAGCTTTATCAACAATCGGCCTGATTTAATCAGATCCCAACTAGGCATCTACACTGACGACTCTACCATTTCTGCCTCGATAAAAAATCTGCCGAGACTGACAAAGCAAATCTCGCTGATGATCTTGATTAGTTCTCCCTGTGTAGTCGGCACTGCAACTATAATAATATTTTTAAATATTAGAATTAATTTGATAGAGAGGGAGAGCCTCCTTGCGCCCAGATCATAACATAGGCCGGGTTTGAAATACTATACGTACCTCAGCCGAGAAAAAAACAATGTTGAAAACCAGATGAAATCTGTCTAGTTATGCTATATACGCGTTGGGATTCCTTCTGTCCACAAAAATGTAAGATAAATACTATTAAAACCCTAGTTCATAGGGCATTAATGATATGTTCTGAGTCTTGCTTAGATGATGTAATTAGTTCTGTGAAGGAAACCTTATGTGGTTTATGGTATCCCCTGATACTGATCATTCGATTATCCGTAACAAGATTTCGGAATTCAGAAAGGTCAAGCTCAGTACAGTTCAAAATAACCTGCTTATCTTAGACTTTCCTGAATAGGTTCAAAATGTGAAAGCATAACTAGACAGATTTCATCTGATGTTCAACATTGTTTTATCTCGGCTGAGGTAAGTATGGTATTCCAAACGCGGCCCATGTTATGTTCTGTGCGCAAGGATGCACTTCTTCCCCATCAAATTAGTTCTATTATTTACAAATATTATTGTAGTTGCGGTACCGACTACACAGGGAGAACTAATCAGCGCCTGGACATGAGAATTAAGCAGCATGTCTCCAGTAAGATCAGGAACCACGCCTTACCTCGGAATAAAGTTGTCCCAAATACTTACGGTTCTGCCATTTGCAAGCACCTATTAAATAATAGAAAGTGTACTCCTAATTTTAGTGTTGACTGGCTCATTGTTGTGTCCCGATCGCATTCTTTATTCCATCTCAAGGTGCTGGAAGGCTCTATATATCGGGTTCTGCAAAGCTTCTCTGTGTAAACAGCATGAATGTTTGTTGGGGCTCGCTATTGTCAGTTTCCAGCTCTTTGTATTCATTTTTTCTTTTTCATTTCCTTCACACATTTCTTTATTTTAATCCAAGTTTGAATATCCCATAGAGGCCTGACGAGCGGGAGCGAAACCGGTTACTTCTCTTTTAGATTATTTTATTATGTGTAACATTTAGCTACACACTTGCATCTCCTTAATTAAATTTTGTACCTCAAAATATATATATATCAGCATGCAGTGTGGGTATAGAAGAATGCAAAGGAGTATCCTGTACATACAGTGGTAGGATAACTCTGTAAGAGATCTCTAAATATATATGTATTTAAATACATATAGAGCAAATATAAGAAAAATTAAAGCAGACACGTTATTTCATGGTAAATCGGAGGTTTGGGCCTATTTCAGGCGAACCATTATCAGTTTCTGTCTCTTTTACAAAGGATTCGTGTAAAATCCTTTGTAAAATAAAGACGGAAGCTGATGATGGTTCGCCTGAAATAGGTGTCACTTCCGATTTCCATGAAATAACGTGTCTGCCTTAATTTCTCTTTTATATATATATATATATATATATATATATATATATATATATATATATATATATATATATATATTCAGTGATAGGTAGTTAGCATACCGCGCCTAACTAAGCGGAAGTCATATTTTCTTTTCAGAGAATAGTTTGTGAGATGTTGAAATATTTCAGCATTTATAATACCTGCAAAACTTTGCTAAAAAGCGTTAAGGGGCTAATAGTGCTACAATTAGAGGTGTCATGGGCCTGCCCAGATTACTTAAAAAAAACTACAGAGGATGACTTCCCACAAGCAACAAATCAGAAGCAGTGAGGTTTGAAGAAGACAGGTGATAGATCAGAGACACATTTCTTTAGAACGATGACTGGTATTCTATCTCTTTCGCTTGCCTAATTGAAGGCAAGCTTAGAAATTATGCTAAAAACATGAGGCAGGGTATTATATGAATTACTCAGTTGAGCCTTAGTTCTAGAAGAGGTCGAGTGTTTTCTGTTGTTCACCACACTCTTGCAGAGACGCAGTAGTCATTGAAACCAAACCTGCTAGATGCTATAATTATTTCATTCTATCAGAAAACAACAAACTAGCATTATTTAGAACACGCTTGCATTTCTTGCTAGCAGAGACAGAAAAAGACCTATTCTAATCAGACATAACGCTCCAGTAAGCCTGAAAAAGTTATTCCTTTGGGCAACGGCGGCCAGACAAACACCAACCACTTCGATGAGATACTGAGTGATAGAGAAGTTCAGGATTTTGACACCAGCAAATTTAAAGACAGAGATTTTCAGGCCTATGGCATGATGGATATTGAGTTACAAAATGAAAATATATTAATGAACGGTTGAAATGAAATGGCCCTGTCTCTATTATCTGAAATATTAATTATGGTGCGGTAGTAAAAGAAACGTTAGCTGGGTTTAGTAGCAAGAGCCCGAGACACACATAAGATTGTACTGGAGATTCAAGAGAGATCTCCATAGTCAGAGGGAGATGTTCGCAGGCATAAACTTTTAGGCATGCATGTAGACATTGCAGTCCTTCCCAAAAAGAGGAAAATAGTCGAGAAATCAGAAGTTTTGTAGAGGAAGGCTTCTACACTACGAAAGATAGTACATATACCATTAATGCTGTTAAATATAATATGTCTGTGAAAAAATTGGTACAATGAACAGGATAGTGTGTCTTTAGGGGGTACTTCCCAAAACACCTATCATTGCATGGCATGCTACTGGAAGAACACAGATATGTGACTGTTGATCAAAGCAGACTCTCCAGTCGCTCCACTAAAGTTCTTGATCCTAAACTACCAGTTAGAAGCAGCAACCCATAAAACTGCCAACTCACTACCATCCACATACATCACAAAAATCTCGTGATAAGAGGAAACAAGAGATGAAGCAAGTTAATATGGAGGTGTACAACATGTGCGTTGTGGTGCAGAGGATAGCGACTCAGAACGACAAATCGGGGTTCCTAGTTCAAATTCCAGTTGAATTCTTTGCATTCATTTATGCACAAATACCCTAGGGAAAGATAATAATCCGTCACTTCCCTCCAGTTATGGGTTAAATAATAGGACAGATTGGGTTCTATATCCTTGGCTGGCAATCAACTGCGGGATAATCTTCTGACTAGTCCTTCATGTTTCTTTCAAGGCATGATCGCCCAAAGTGTGTATCACGTATGGCACTTAACTGAACGACTTACAAAACTAATCTATACGAGAAACTATCTACTTCTATTTTAAAAAAATTTAAACAAATGAAAAAAAAATAGATAAATAGAAAAGAATATTATAATGCAAAAAAAGTAAGCTTTAACTTAGTTTCAGTAAAGAAATTCCTTTCTATTTCAGTAAAGGATTATAACACGCGGAAATGAACCCGTGAAAAGAAAAGGAAAAACAATTTTTTAAGGCAAATGTGGCCTTGTCTTAAGGAGGAAATGGGAGACAAGTGAGTAAGGCCAGATCTTAATTGAAATCGTTAGAGTAGCAGGATACTTCCTTTTATACATGTTTCATTGATGTAATAGTTGGAAATTTAGGATCTTGATGCTTGTATTAATTGAGTAGATTTATTTTGAGAAATATGTATCAGATTGTAAATACGTGTATAGGTTACTCAATGGAGTAGATAACATAGCTGTTTATTTATTTATTGTAATTATTTTAGTCGGTAATGAACAAAACGGGGAAGGAAATCCAGATAAGTTTATTGAGAATTTAGGATAGTTTTGGGTATGCGGATAGGTTTAGTTACAGGTTTAGTATCGCTATGGGATTAGTATTTAATAGGTAAGTGAGAGACACAAAAATGCAATAAAGTTTCTAACTCACCTCGTTATGGATTCCGAAAGTGGTAAAACTAAACTAGATGTAGCAAAAAGAAAAAAAGAAAGGGGGAGGGGGAAATCCTATTTTTCTTGGCTGACGCTGACTGACATATGTCGGTAATATTGGTCGTAGACCGGCCTTGCTAGTTTTTAAAATTACTGTTCTTTGCAATGTCGCAGTCCGTAGCACGAAGCTTTCAAGGAGGCGGCCTGACTCGTTTAGAACCAGATCGGTGTTGCCGTTGGAGCCGATTTGATGAGAAACCTGAAATCGGCTAAGAGATCAGTGCATCACTGAAGACCACCCTTTATGCATCTGAAATGATTTGCCTTGGATATGACAGACAAAGATTAATTATTCATTTTTGCCTTTATAGGGATTAAGAGAGTGTCACAACTGTCCAGAATGATTATTGTCTCATTAGCCTGTAAAAATCACTTAGACCCATTCAACAACCATGATGAGTCATGAAAGGATCTATTCATAAAATAAATTCAAAGATGCTGTAGGGTTGTGGAACAAAATTGTATATATTGGGTTCGAAAAAACTCTGTTGAATTATCTTAAAATTCGCGTAAAAAACACTACGAAACTTTTACACCAACCGAATAAGTTTGATACATAAAATGTTATCTAAAAACATTATTCTACTTCCTCTTGTCTTGAAATTCAGTTCTGCAAACTAAGAAAAAGAAGTAGTTTAACTGAAGACGATATATGCGACGCAGAAATCCGATGGTGAATACAAATAGCGGAAGATGTCTTCTAAAAGCTAAAGTTGTAGTGTAGCTAGTACCCGTTTAGTACTCTAACCGATGGACTGGTTCACAGTCTGGAACTGTCGATGAGTATGTAGTTAAAGGGTCATTTTTAACGAGCTGCGTCAAGTAAACTAATATGCAGACTGATTTAATTAGTCGGCTATTCAGCATTTAGACCCTCGTCTCTTTTGCTTGCAAGTTTTGTATTGTTAATTGTTTGTAACTTATTGGTCAGTATTTTTGTATATATCTGTTAGCAATGGATACTGTACTTAATAATTGTATCAATTAGGCATTCGTTTTTGTGTATCATTCATCTTGACGATACGAGGACGGATCCGAGAAATGACAAAACAACAGATCGGTGACTAGGAATTACAACAAATAAATATAAAATGCAAGTGAAGCAAAAAAATACTAAAGTCAACGATATCAACAAAGGCAGAACAAATACGCAGAAACATTCATTGGAATTATAAACTAACAAAAGTGCTATTCACTTGCGTAAATGGAGGATTTTAAAAACTGCATGCTGGAATTTTTTAAACAGCAAGAAATTGTACGCAAATAGGAACGACAAGAAGTTTCAAAAATATTGAGAAGAACGCAAACGACAAAAAGTTTTTCAAAATTACTAGAATCTTTTTTAAGGAGAGAAAATGATCGAGAGGCTGCTCTAAGTTTTTTTCTCAGAATTCCGTAATCAGCTCGATTCCTGAATTTTTATACAAACCAGATGAAGAAATTGTATTTGGTTCATATTTTCGGAGATACGAAGTAATATTCCAAAAAGATTTTGCAACACCGTCGGATAAAAAAGATCCGACTATTGCTGAGTAAATTCTGCACAGTCGAAAACGAAAAGTAGGCTAATTTTATAGTCCAAAGACATCCTGGGAAAATTTAATTCCAGGAAACCATAGGAATATTAAAAAAGTTTTTTCGTGAGCGGAGTTCACTTTTCAATATACTTTGGCAGTTTTTGAATCATACAAAGAAAGTAAGGACTACACGATATTTGCCAGTGTTTTCCACAGAGATGTGGAAAAGTAAGATCAGATATGTTTAAATCCTTAATTTTTATTCAGTGACTAACAGCACCAAAAGAGGTTTCAATAAGATCAGATTGCAAATGAATTAGAGAAAAAAAATAACACTTCAAAATCATGCGGAAGATTGTCAACGTACTTAAAATTTAAGAGGAGATACGGTGAAATTTGAAGAATGAGATGTGTTTTATGTTCAGGTTGCCAAGGATGAGCCAAAATATATTTTTTTAAGTTATTCTTTCTTTTCGTTGTGGTGCCCGATATTTAAAAATTGTCATTTTAAAAATAAAGAGCGTCCCAATTGTGGTGACAAAAGAACACAATTGTTTCATTCTGGAAAGAAACCAAAAACTAAAATAAAATATTTCTTCATTGTACTACTGAGAGAAAAGAAACACTTGAAATAATGAAAAGAAAATATTTAAATATTCGAATAAATAATAGAAAAGGCAAATTTCGATTAGACACGGGTTCCGACTTAACAATAATAAAAGGTGAAAACTGGAAAAGAATCAACAGACCAATATTAATCACTTCTAAAAAATTGCCAAAGGGGTGACAGGTGGAAAATTAATATTCTTGGGTGAAATTGTCATAAGTGTTTGTTTTTTTCTCAGGGAAAGGAAAATAATATAAAAGCATTCGTCATGGATCGATCGCAAAATCTTTTTGCAACAGACTGGATGGAATTGTTTGACTTGTTCAATCTACCAATAAACACGTTTTGTAAAAATCTAGATGAATCATCAAGCAACAACGAAAAATTAAAAAAGGAATTTAAATAAAATTTTCCTGAATTATTTCAGGTAATCTAGGGTTTTTCTTCAAATTAAAAGCCAAAATGGGAATTAAAGGTTAATGCGACACCAATATGACGAACAAAAAGGCAAGTACCTTTTGCGTGGATGGAAACTGGAACGGCTGAAGGAAAATGAGAGTAATCGATAAAAAAAAAAAGAAACGGTAAAAAGAAACAGTTTTAGCCCCTGGGCAAACCCGACCGTATATGTAAAAATGAAAACAAAAAAGAATGATAACGGTTTGTGCAGATTATTCGACAGGACTAAACGAATATTTCAAACAAACTAATTATCTTCTTCCAGCAGCAGACAACATTTTTGCAAAATTAAATGGAGGTTGGATAATTTCAAAGTTGGATTTATTGGCGGCTTATCTGCAAATACCAGTCGAAAAAAAGGTGCTGAAATACTGTCAACACACACAAGGGGATGAACAAATTTAATAGACTATCTTTTGGAATAAAGGTAACCCCAGAAATATTCTAGCAGGTGATGGACATCATGCTCAGTGATGAAATTTCGTATCTCGACGATATATTAATAAAAAGTAAAACCCAGGAGGAACATGCGAGACATGTAAAAGAAGTTTTCCAAAAAATGAAAGAGTTTGGCTTTAAGCTGAGTATTGATAAATGCGAATTTTTCTTACCAAAAAGCAAGTAGGCCTGACCCTAGCCGTGCAAACGAAGTAAAGGACATGCCCGCTCCAAAAGGGTATCATTCCTACAATCATTTTTAGGTTTAGCAAATTAAATTCGGAATATGCACACATTAAGGGCACCATTAAACAAATCTTTTTAAACAGACGTAAAGTACAAGTGGTTGGTCGATTGTCAATAGGCTTTCGATAACTTAATATCAGCATTAACATTGGACTTAACGCTCACACATTAAGACCCTAAGAAGGAGGTTTATGTTGCAAGCAATGCTAGTAATCTGGGTTTAGGGAGACATACTCCTGCGCAATGAAAAATATGGTCAGTTAAAGGCCGTACATCATGTTTCTAGGAATTCGCTTCCGGCAAAAACTTATTATTCACAAATTGAAAAAAGAGGTGTTCGATATATTTGCTGTTAAGAAATTCCATAATTACGCACATAAAAGACACCCTTCCAAACTGACCACTATTTTGTATATATTTGAGGCAGAATAAAAATTTACAGTTATTTTTAGCAACACAGTTTTGCGGTTATTTTTTGTTACCATAGCTCACACCTCTGAATAGGATCTACTACTGTCAATATTTGATTTAAAGGATAGGAATTCCTTCACATTCAACTAATCGCTACACAGATGGGAAAACATCTTGTTAAATTACTCTTTCAAAATGTAGTTTTTAACATCTAAAAAATAACACACGCTGGTGTTTTTCTAGGTTAATTCCAACAAGAAGAGAACCCATTAGAAGAAACAGTTATTGCTTTCGATGATTTCCGAAATGGATAATAAAAACGTTCTGTATAATACAGTAAAAGAACTATCAGGCACGTTTAAAGAAATAAGGTCTACAGCAAAATCTGATGAATTCATTACTGATAAAAAATAAGGTAATGCACTAGAAGAAACATAAAGGCGATAATATTTTTCGATATGTAACGATACATTCTTATATGGAAATCTTGTGGTAATACCAGCAGTTTCAACAAGTAAAATCTTAAAGGAATTTTCATAGCCGATATCCAGGAATATCAGGAATGAAAACCTGATGACGAGTTAATGGCATGGACAGAGAAATTGAAAATCACGTAAAAACATGCAAAAACTGTGCTTTGACAGCAAAGGCACCAACTGGGAAATTCAATCCCTGGCCAGTGACAGATAAACAATAGTCAAGTCTACACATTGACTATGCCAGATTCATAAAGGGGACTTATTACTGGATTGTAACTGAGACCGTCACTAAGTGGCCAGAATTTTTTGTATGTAAAACGCTACCTAGTAGAGTCACAATAGATGTTTTGCAGAAAGTATTTTCTAGATACAGCGTACAAGAGACTATCGTGTCCAAAAACGGTACAAAAGTTTCATAAAAAGATATTGAAAATTTTGTAGAATCCATTTAATGGCACACCTAACATTTCCACCCTATCCCCCAAGGTCAAACGGGATGGGGAAAAGATTTATTGATGTGTTCAAGATAGCAATTAAGAAGGCAAGCAGAATTGAAACCGTGAAGGAAAAATTACAAAAGTTTTTGTACGTAAGTTCAGGAATGGCCCCAGGCGAACTCATGTTTACGGGGAAAATTCGTTCGGTATTCGATACACTGAGACCTACAAAAATGAAAATGGATGAAAGAAAGAAAATCCCAGAAAAAATATATTTTAAAAATTATAAATTGGTAAAACCAACGTGGGAGGAAGCAAAATTTAGCAAAATTTTATACTTGATAAAACATCCAAAGTGAGTGATTAAGAGACATTTAAAACAAATAAAAAAAGGTATACGTCGGATGCAGTTCAACGCCGGGAAAAACTTATGACGGTGATTTACGATATTTTCGACGAAACTGTACAGAAGAATCGCTCAAGTAAACGTAATTGAATACCACAGGTGTTATGGAAATAGACACTATAGGACAAATATATCGTCCAGGAGACATAAATGTTCAAAGGGGAGATGTTGTATAGTAGCTAGCACCACTTCAGCACTCGAACCGATGTATTATCTCATAGCTCTAGAAGTCTATGTGTATGTATTTAGATTAGCAAATTAATATTCAAACTGATATACTTCGTCGGCTATTCAACATTTAGACCCTCCTCTAACTGCGAAAAAGTTTGTTTTGTTAATTGTGTGTAACATATTGTTCTGTATCTTTTGTAAATATCCGTAAGAACCGTAGACTGTGCGGAATAAATATATTAATCAGTCATTCTTCTCTGTATATCATTCACCTCGACAATGCAACAATAAAAAATGATTAAAATAGCAAAAGTACGTTAGAAACAAAGAAAACAGTTATGGTTTGTTAGATAATATCAGACATTCCTTTTTTACTTAGGAAATCGAAAGATCTTATGTCTTGTCAAGGCCTTGTTAGGGGCGAGAAATAAAGTAACAAAGACGGAATACAGTTAAACAAAAAATATTAACTAAGAACAGTTATACAAAACATACTAAATGTGAGGTCACCAGCATGACTCTTTTGTTCGTCTGCTAGAATAGACTTCATTATTTATTGTACTATGCGTACAAATGTGGCACAAGGCCTAAAACGGGGATGGGGAAGGCTGGTCTTCATCTGCCCTAATTTAACTTAGCTATTCACTTTCGTTGACCCTGACACACTTACAATAAATCTTTTACCATAATACCACATTTTTACTTACCATTCTTACCACGTCCACCATAATACCTCAGATTCTCTATGTAGTCCTACTTAACTCCCATATGTACAATTTTCAGTGGAGGGCATGGGCAGAAAATAACAACATTTAAAATCCCCAATGATTTTATACAATGAATACAATATATACAGAAACTAAATAAAATCGTATTAGTAATAAAAGCCCCCCACTACTCTAATATTGTGACAGCAAAATCACTTCCCCGGACGAAATATAATGCGTGGCTTTCTGCTAGAATAGACTTCTGCTACAAAGCAGAAACTGCTGCTTATTTATTGTTGGAAGAGTTCACGTGTGCATGAGTAAATTACTATAACACTCCACTTGGAATCTTAATACTTTTTCTCTTTGGATTAACGACAATTAAGTTAATCATTTTCCTTTTTTCCTTAAACGGCGATGTTCCGTGGTCGCTTACGGAATTAGTATGTCAAAAGTATCGTAAATGACAACCATGACTTCTTTCTCGCCAGGAGGACCGCTGTCAGCATCGTTCGACAGGCGTTGCCTGATTTGGTTTACATGTCTTTTGTGATTAAACAAAGGACCTTTAATTATGCTGACAATATTTCCATCTCTTTTTTCAATTATACCCATTTCCAAGAAAGATTTGTTATCTAGAAACATCTGCAAGAAAAACTTTATCTTCTGGTTGGTAACGTTTTGTAGGTACCGTGTTAATTTGTCCGGGTTTTGTTTATTTGGGAAGTAGCATGTCGAACACACCTGATTTTACGTGCAAACACTAACTTGGCTGTGGCTAATGATGATGGTGTACTATCGATGGGCATGATTCCATATACCTGAAGGATCTCTTGTAGGTCGTTTTCAGTGGGTGTGCCCCTAGCTTTCTTCATGGCTCTTCAGCGTGTCAACGAAGCGCTTGACTCGTCCGTTGGACCTTGTTTGATATGGAACCATCTTGATATGATTGAACTGGAAGGTCTCACAAAAATCTTTCAGAATTCTTCTTTGTATTATTGTGTAAATCGAGACTCGCACAATATATAGAAGTACTTCGTCGCATATAGAGAAAATATATGAAGTCCGTTTGTCCTTTTCCCAAATTTTGGTTTTGATTTGCTTGATAAACTCACTGTTTAGAGATTCTTTGGTCAAGAACAGGGAGTTCCCTTATTGTGTTACATAACGTGTTTTTAAATTTTCCATCTATTCGAAGAGGGTCCTAGGCATGACGGTAAGCTGCATCTGGCAGCAAGGTCTCTGATTGGAAGGTTGTGAGGAAGCATGGAATCACCTTCTAATTTCTGTTGTTCACAGGTCCACCTTGATCCAGAGTGGTAGCACCTTTTAGGGTCCCAGCTATGGGAAAATAACTAACCCCAAATTGGCGTCAAAACACTATGAAAGTATATAAATACACCTTTAAGGAAAATATATACATAAAAATAGACTTTTATAGAAAAATAAATATTTTTGAAGAAAAAATTATTACCATAACTCATTTTTCAAGGAAAAAAATAATTCTCAGCAAAATATTTTTGAATACTAAACTAGAAGACATTTTCAATTTTTTAAAATAAAAAAGACTCAAACAAATTTTTTTAATCAAAATCCGACTATATCAACCTTCTTACTATAACTGAACATTAAAAAAATACCTTAAAACTCCACCTTTTTGGCATTAAATAACCCACAGAAGTTGATCTACTGTTAAACAGAACTCAAACTCAAACTCTATTCAAGGAGAAGCACTCACAGTATATTCAAGAGGTTCTCTGTGCTTCAGTATTAATCTGATCAGTTTTTTAGACGGTAAGAACTCTATTTTAGTGTTATAATTTAAATGATTGTTTCCATCTTCTCAGTCTGTTTGCTGTATGCACAAGCAAACCCTTTTTTAGAACTGAAGATGGTAAGTAACGCTTTATAGTCCGTCTGCAATGTAAACTGTCTACCGTGAATATATCGGTGAAACATCATTATTGCAAAAATAATCCGTAACGACTCCTTCACAATTTGCGACCAATTCTTTTCTGCAGAATGAAGTGTAATCGACGCATCAGCTATCGGTTTGTGAGATCCATCTATTATTATGCGCATAATACATGTTCCAAAGCCATACAATTTGGCGTCGCTGGCAACGATAATGTCCACGTTTGGGTAATAGTGGGTGAGAAACAAGTAAAGACTCCTTTATTTTGACGAATGCTTCTGGGCATTCAGGTGTCCACTCCCAGTCCTTGTCTCTTTTCAAAACGTCGTTTAACAGAGCACGTAAGTTGTGCATTTTCGGTATAAACACCTGGTAGTAATTTGCCAACACTAAGAAACTTTTTAAGGTTGATAAATTTTCGGGAGCCAGCATGTTCTTGATAGTTGTAGCTCGTTCTAGATCTTAGCTTATTCCATCTTTATTGACAATGTGTCGGAAGTATTTAATCCTCTCCATAAAGTAGTCGCATTTGGTTTCTTGTAATCTGAACTCTTACTCCTGAATTCTTGAGAAGACTTAATGAACATGTTTCTTATGCTGTTCTACATTTTGATTGGTCATTAATATGTCGTCCAAATAGGAAACCTCAAATTCAAAGTTACTCAGCATAGTGTCCATAACTTGCTGGAAAATTGCCGACACAAACTTTACCCTGAACCAAAAAATATCGTATTTTAAAAACATTATTTCGAAATATCAACAACTAAGGGGATATGTGAATAATACTGATAAATAAACGTGTTGATTAATCAATCAGGACCATGAAAGGAGAAATATAAATTCCTACTATTAATAATAAGGAGAAAGTCAAATTTACGTTAACATTGTCGTAAAAATAACAAAATATAAAAAACGAACATTACTTTTTACGAGCGTTGTAAAGCATGCCATTCTCATTGTAATTCCAAGCGCGTTTTATTATTATTATGTCATTTTTCATCATATTTCGATTTCTGCTTTGGTCTCACTACCAACCAAGTCTGCGGGGAGACCTAAGGCAGGTCGTGGCGTGTTGTTATGACTCCATTTCATGTTTTTCTATCTTCCCTATCATCCCTAGCATTCCTTAGTGTGTGGGCTGTACTTAATAAGACAATTTTTGTATATCTCTTAAGCTGGGGTTTCCAGGGATTCTTTCAATGTGTTGTTTTGTTCCATTTTTTATCATTCCAAGTGCACCTACTATCACTGGCACAACTTTTGTTTTCAATTTCCACATTTTTTCTATTTCAATTTCCAGGTCTTTATATTTTGACAGTTTTTCAAATTCCTTGATTGCTATGTTACAATCCGCTGGACAAGCCATATCAATTAATAGACAAGTTTTCTCCTTCTGGTTTTTCACAATAATGTCTGGCCTGTTTGCTTCAATTTTTCTGTCTGTGTAGATTGGTGTAATCCCATAGAATGGTGACATCTTCTATTTCTGTAAGCGGTGCTGGGTGATGTTCATACCAGTGTTTCTTTACAGATTTTTATTATTATTATTATTATTATTATTATTATTATTATTATTTTGATTTCTGCCATGGTCACACCATCTAGCAAGTCTGGTAGAGTTGTGCTGTTATAGCTGTATTTCATAATTTATTTCTATATCACTTGTAACATTGCTTGCGTTACATATGCAAAGTTCTTACTGATGGGCTGTACTTACCAAGAATTTTTTGTATTTCACTTAAATTGGAATTCTAGGGATTTTTTCAAACTTTTGTTGTATTCCTTTTTTATCACTTCAACCGCACCAACTATGACTGGTACTAATCTTGTTTTCATATTCTTCTATTTCGATTTCCAGGTTTTTATAATTCGATAGTTTTTCAAATTCCATTGTTGCTATGTTACAGTCTGTGAGGAAAGTCATTAGTCGGGAAGTTTTATACTTTTTAGTTTTTGAAATTATATCTCTCCTATTTGCTTCAATCTTCCTGTCAGTGAAGAGCCTGTAATACCATAGAATTGGGATGTTTCTATTCGTGTGTGTTAACATCTTTTCTAAAGTGCTTGCAAAATGTCCAAACATCGGAATTATTGGCCGTGCAGAGGTTTGTCGTGTCAGCATTGTTTCATCTGTTCAAAAACTTTAGCCTTGGTTGTAATGTTTCATATTTTTGGCATCAAGAGTTGATTCTAGGGTCCTTATTTTCCGAAATAATCTACTCAATGTAAATCTCGTTTGTATTTACAACATCTTTTCATAATTGAATATTTATTATTATTGAATCCAAGTCCTTTTTAAAAATATTATTTTAACTATTATTATAATTTTTAATATTATAAAATGAATATTTTATTGAAATACATTGGGAAAACTTCAAATATTTTATCTGAAAATATGAACTTTAGACAAAATCGTAACAATAAAACTAATATAAGATATCAGTTTAAATTGACGCACAAAGTAAATAGATTAACGAGAAAAATCTTAATGAGATCGGAAGTATTTTCAAAAAGAACTGGGATATGTGCTTATATATATATATATATATATATATATATATATATAGAGAGAGAGAGAGAGAGAGAGAGATGTTTAGCGCCTAAGTTTTTGTTTTTTTAGTGGTTTTAATGATAAAATGTATTTTGGCAAGTAAGCAAGTTTTTTTATATCGTAAATTGCTCGATATCGGAGTGAAGATCGAACGTTGATAAGCACAAAGTGTTTGTCAGTTGAATTAAGCAGATTAATATCGACTTCGAGGTTTCGTGAAGATACTGTTATGATCTTCTTACCCGTCATGTCTGGTTGTATATATATATATATATATATATATATATATATATATATATATACACGAAATTAATAAATAAGTATATCAAAATGAAATTTAACCTATATAGCTGCTTAAATTATATTTTTCTGCCAGCAATGAAGTCATCTATTTATCCACATATCTAAACAAAAACATAAACTACAACTCATTGAATGTAAGAAATAAGAATATAAGAAAATTTCTAAATATTCGCAGATGCTTTAAGCTTGAATATGTGGACGGGGTAATGGATTACGGCTCGGAGAGCCAAGTTCCAGTTGCCGTTTTCTTCCTTATATTCCGCTACGCATAAATAACTTTGGGGAAGGTATGAATATATCTCTCCCCAACTTAGCACTCGGCTTGTATCACTAAAACTTCTAAAAAAAAATTCTAATTTAATCTAAAGTATTCTCTAGCATTCAATAACCTGAAAAGGCTTGATAACCCGTAGAAAACCAATCAACAAAAGAAAATTTAAATTCTCATTTTACATTAATACGGACGGATATAAGTAGTGGCAACATACGAAAAAAAAACCGACGTCACTTTTAACTGAGGCCACGTGAATATACTCAAAGTTAAGCAGCTACGTCTAGCGCGCACTTATTTGTGCATTTCTTTTCCATCACCAATTTGGATATAATTCAAGAAGCAGTTATTGTTTTCTTTTCAGACGAATTACTAATTCTACATGGAGTCATCTTCAAAAACAAAGTCATTTACTTCATTATACGGAAATTAACGAAGATTAACGAATCTTGGTTATAATCAACCGACAATTTGAAATGATTTGTGTGAACATTATTTTTGGTCGATACTCGTATTTAAGCAGATATTTTTTCATACTCAAACAGTATTATATATTTATTTCTACCGGCCTGATTATTTACGATAAACTTTTATTACGAAAAATATCGATTCCTACCAAATGACACACATTTTCGTAATTAAAATTTATCGTAAATAATCAGCCCGTAGAAATAAATGTATAATACTGTTTGATAATAAAACATAATATCTACTTAAATACGAGTATCGATCAAAAATAATGTTCAAACAAATAATTTAATACTTCATTATATATAAAACTTTAAGATTCTACTTTTCCTCACGAACTCTGAAAAATAATGATAGATGTATTAAACTTATTTTCAGTCATCATGTGTAAAAATGAAATAAAACATTAACATCGAAGAATATGCAATATGGCACTTGTCAGTAAGATCGTTCAAACTGAATATAGCACACAGCAGAATTTAAAGAAAACTATCATGAGTACTCGGTATTAGAAACAGCAAATGCCGAGATCTCTTTGAAGATACTTACTAGAAGTATCAGTGATTGACCCTGACTCAACCCATGTTACATTAAAAGTGTTACTTGCTGCCTGTGGGTTGACTTTCCTCGCTGATTATAATACGAAACACGTAGAAGAAATGTTCTTTTTGAAAATTAATCTGCACATCCATGCGAAAAGAACATTGCACAAGGCCACATATGTCAAGGGACAAAACTTATTCAGTTTTCTCAGCATTCCACGAATGGGATGCCTCAAGCGCCGGGGTTTTAACTCCAAGGGAACTTTTCTGGAAGTGGAACTACCTGCGTGGTAGTCACATAATATTTGTAAAATTTAACTGAACATATGTATAATTACTTTGTAAATGATACATTACCCGATGTAGCAGCTCAGTATTTACCCCACTCCCCTTCCCCACTAGAGCGAGATGTGATACAAGGTCAGTTTTTAACGTGGGGAATCTGAGCGCGTACGCTCAGGCCATTGATCAAAGATTACCCATCCTTGCCTACGCGGTAACTGGGTACAAGACTGGTCATTGCTTGTTAAAGCTGGCCGAAAGCTAGTCTTAACTGGTCATTGCTTCAACCCGGCCCGCGGGCAAGGAAGTGTGTATCTGAGAACTATACTTCACTTTGATCCCGATCGCCGGGCCGAGCAGTTCTGGCTTAAGGCTTTACCTAATTTGATTGATTTTCTTTAAATATATATTTTGAAGATTTTCTAATGAAATGAAGTATGTAGAAAAAAGGAAAGTCTAATATTTTTTGTTTGTTTGTCATTGGCTAAGTAGACCAAATATTAATCAGAGTTTTTATTTTATCCTCCATATATAACTTCTAATGAAACTTAAATAAAAGCGAAACTTGTCAAGTATCGAAATGTTTCTTATTTGTTTTTATCTTTCTGTTAGAATCTAATCCATATTTGATCCATTTTTAATTCCAATTCATATCTTTAAATAAGTGTTTATCTTTATTTATAAGCAGGCTATTCTTCTTGCATTTCAACTTGGTAGTAATATGTATAGTATGAAATATTTAATATTCAATCCATATTATAAATTATAACATAATCTGTGGTATAGTGAATAAATGAGTAGCAAAATGCTCTTATCAAATGGAATTAGCAAAATTGTCTTAATTTATGTTATTTGATAATAAGCTTTAATTGCGACAATTTGACTGCAAGAAAAAGTCCCTCAGAGAAAGAAATGATTGCCTGGAGGAAAAAGTCCCTCAGAGAAAGAAATGATTGCCTGGAGGAAAAAGTCCCTCATAGAAAGAAATGATTGCCTGGAGGAAAAAGTCCCCCAGAGAAAGAAATGATTGCCTGGAGGAAAAAGTCCCTCAGAGAAAGAAATGATTGCCTGGATGAAAAAGTCCCTCAGAGAAAGAAATGATTGCCTGGAGGAAAAAGTCCCTCAGAGAAAGAAATGATTGCCTGGAGGAAAAAGTCCCTCAGAGAAAGAAATGATTGCCTGGAGGAAAAAGTCCCTCAGAGAAAGAAATGATTGCCTGGAGGAAAAGGAACTTGAATCAAATATAGGATTAAGCATCACACGTTCTTGCTGACCTGAATTTATTTCTTATTTAGAAATTGATTTTGAAAATAACTTTTTATCTGTATTTGTTGCCCTGAATAATTAAACATTCCATTCGCACTATATTATTTTAGGTTAACAGGTCCTTATTCATCCGACCAAGCAGAGCCTAATAATACATGAACGTTTCTTGCTTTTTTTTAAATATATAACTAATTAAAATAAGGCAGGGATGTAAATGATCTCTTCTGTACACAGTTGAAAATTATGAGTGACTCTTTGTTATATTTTGGATGGTGAAAGTCGTTTGATGAAATGCAAACATTATGGAATTTGATGAGGAAAGATATTATGTTGAAAAAATTCTGTATTAAAATGGGAACTTATTGATTTATTGATTTGGTTATAAGGACTATTATATTATAAAATTATTTTATGAAAACGATTATTTTTTATAGAAGAATATTAAAATCAGTTAAAATTCCCACTTTATATGCACAATTATGGCATTAAATATTAAACTTTTTCGAAAGCTGAAAGTATAAAACCCTCAAATGCGTGTAAAAACATAAAGGTATTTCAAAATGTATGACATTCACAGTATCTCTACTCAGTTTTCAAAGGCTTCATTCGTCAGTAAAAAATAGCTGTTGTGGGATTTCCCTCTTTTTGTACATAGTTGTAGTTGCAGTTTACAATGGAGAGTAATCGTAGAGATACGTTACAGTTATCGAAGACACCAGACTAGCCTTGAGCTCTACTCAGATAGAATAATATAGCCGGATATACTATTTCCAACGACTTCACTTCAAAACCTGTATATATTTATTCTACTAATAGTATTCCTGGATTTACTAACCTGCGTTCAAGTTTGTATTTTACGTTCAATATAAGCTACTTTTCTATCTCCATATCTGTTTTTGTTGTTCATTATTTTGTGCGGTTCCTCATCCGAAATCCACAACAATAGCATTTTTTAGCAAAAATCCATATGAATCAGGAATAAAGATAGCATTTTATTCTACCTTAAAACGAAGTCTATGAATAGAAACTTTATTTTGATTTTATTATTGTTTCTCATGTTATTAAAAACTAAAAAAAACAGTCTCATTACCGAAAGGTATTAATGAATGATGGTACAGAAGAAATAATATTTTTTATAAAAAATGTGGGCATATTATTAAGATTGTAACCCTAAAGTTGGTGATTAAAACAGGAATTGAAATACTATGTAACTTCCATCAGAAAGCCACTATGATGTCGGGTGGAAGAAGAAATAAAATCAATGAAAATTGCTACTGACTGCATAAAAATCAAAGTAGAGACCGTGGTTAAGAATATTTTCTTTTAATCATTTAATCGCAAGAAACACAAAAAGCCAGCATAAGGTTTTTTACTGAGTTTAAAAGAATAAGAGAAAAAAAAACATTAGTAAGGAAAAAGGAACAATAAAAGAACAGGAATTAGGATGAGAGAAACTGACGTTGCATATAAATTTACGAATATCAAAGCTGACTATAAAGCAAGAACACCGAAGCGTGTTTTATACGCGAGAAGGGTAAAAGAAGAAACTGTTAACAACTTCTATTCTAGTAGCTTCTTTTATCGCACTTCCCGTTTCTGGAATTCCCTTCCGTATAATTGTTTTTCCAAGAATTTAAATGAAAGGTCAATTGTCATCTATCTTTCTGACTAGCATTTTCCCCTCATGTTTTTTCTTCGTCTACTTTACTTTCATCAGACCAGTATTCCCATCCTTCTCTTACCCATTCTCTGACACCCCCTATGACGTGGTCCTCTTCCTCATCACTTTCCTCCTATGTAACCTCCTGCACACGTGTGTGTTGAAATGATTTAAAATATCATGTAAATCAAAAGCGTGAACTAATCTATAACATAACATAAGATAGAATGTATAAATAACTAGCAGTATAGCCCGGCGTTGCTCGGGTGTAATGAAAGCTTTAAAACTAATCCATGGTCCTGGAGCTCAGACTCTTTGGACGTTGGCACGAAAGACTAAAAAGCAATAGTTGTTTCCAGTTAAAGCGAAACCGTAAACTGAGAGAAAAATGAATGGATTAAGTCAAATTTTGATTTCCTGCTATCGATATCAAATAAGTTTTTTTCATCGTAAACTGAATTTTGAAGGCTAAATAAATCCTCTGAGTAAATGGTATCATGGCTGAGGCTAAGAACTACAATTATACCTATTATGAGCCAAACCCGAAGCAAGAAATAAAATAAAAGGTCTGAAAAAATACAGACACAGATAAGCATACACACACAGAAACATCTTGCCGTTTATAATATATATATTATCGATTTTCTGCACTATTGTAAGAACTGCAACCTTGAGACTTCTGAATATCGTTTCTTATGTCTTTGTCTATGAGTGTATCAAATTTGATTAAAATCGGACCACTCCTTCTATAACCCGATTTTTTCGATTATCGATTTTCAATATTTCTCGGGGGTACCTCGACACAAAACCTAAGAACACTCGCAGACACTCATAATACCACTGTGTAACTTTTCAAGAAAATCGGTTCAGCCGTTTCAGAGTCTATAGGTAACGGACACACACACACACACACACACACAAAGTTCCATTTATAAATAAGTTTAGATAAAGAGAACAGAATATCAGAGTGATTGTGGAGATTGTGTGATAGACGACGAGTATTCGTTAGTACATAACTCTGCGCAATTACTGTCTTCAAAGGCTGCATTAACTTTTTGAAAAAATTACGATATTCAGTAAAGATGATAAGATCAATAAATAATTGTAGTCCATTGAGTATTAAAATGGACTTTATAAAAATAACAATTTTTATTGTGTCTTGAGTTAATTCTTGCTTCTATTATTTACAAAAAAGTTCGCTACAATGTTACCAATTAAGTAGCAAAGATTGGGACCCTATGATTTACTGAACTGTAGCTTCTAATTTCTGTCGCCAATAATGAAATGTGAAAGGCGTGTTACTGATTTACGAATCTCAGCAGGAAAAGTCGTTTGGGTTTGGTTCAAAATTAATTTAATGCACCTTGTGGCAGTTATAGTTTCTGATTGACTGAATTCATATAACCATACAAATAAAAATGATTGCTCACCAGAGAGAGACAGTATGAAAAAAAATAATAAGAAAGACATAGAGAGAAAAGAAATAAATAAAGAGAGAGAGAGATAGAGAGAGAGAGAGAGAAAGAAGAGAGAGAGAAAGAAAGAGAAAAAAGAACAACACAATCTGTCATCAGTGATTGAGAGCCATCATTTTTCTCGTCGTTTTTCTCCATCTGTTCATAGTAAAGTAACAAATATCATCAACACTATCAATTCGAACTCGAATATTTTTGTTTAGTTTCCCAGCCGTTAAATTGCAATTGAAATATATATGCGTGTATTTCTTTTTCAATGTTATTCTACTTAACTATAGTATGTGGTGAAAAACTTTTTCTATCGTTTTTTTTTTATAGTCGTCTCACTCCAAGCAAAGGAGTACTACCACTGGTGCCCAAGAGGCTACATAAGAGAAGCGTGAAGCGAGAGGAGAACAGATCACCGTAGGTGTTGGAAGATGGGTAAGAAAAGGACGGGTACATTAGTGTTAAGAGAGCTGCGTGAGGGGAAAGAGTAAAGTGAGAAGGAGGATGGGTGTCAAGATTGGAGATTGAAGCTATTAGGGAAACAAGTTTATGGGAAGTTTTTTTTTATAATCATATCGCCCCAAGCAAGGCATTTTATTGCAACTGTTTTGCAGGGGGTTACATAGGAGGAAAGTTATGAGAAAGAGTGACAGGTTATAGGGAGTTTCAGGAAGTGGGTAAGAGAAGGATGACAATACTGATGAGAGTGGAGTGGGCGGAGAAAAGAGCATGATAGAGAGAGGATGCAGGTTAGTGAGATAGGAGATGACTATTGACTCTACATTTAAATTCTTGGAGATTATAGCTGTTGAGGAAGCAAGTAAATGGAAGAGGATTCCACAGGTGGGAAGTGCGAGAAAAGAAGCTGTTAGAGTAGAAGTTGTGGTTACACTTGATTGTTTTCACAGTAAAAGTGTGGGGTTTTGTTGTCAGTCTAATAGCTTGAGTAAATTCGCGTAATGCGTGTCCCAAGGATCTGTTCTTGTCGGAGCAGAAAGTTTTGTAGAAGAGACAGAGGGAAGCCACAGCTCGTCGGTGAGACGGAGACTAGAGTCGTGCCGCAAGCTCAGGATCGACTACATTGCAGATACTTCCTTGGAATTTTTTTCTTTTGATAACACCAAGATGAATAGCAGGGGCACTCGACCAGATACGACAGCGGTATGCATAGGCCGATGCTACATTTGTAAATGTGCGTGATGCATTCAAACGTGAAAAAATTTCCTGACCTGATACAGGGACCCAACCTTATTATATGTTTAGCTTGAAAGTTTTCCTGATATTAGATCGAATATAAGTGACTGGTACATACTCACATTTGTCTAGGAACCTCTAGTCATTTTCGACATTTAACTTTAAACTGAATTTTTAAAAATGAAAAAGGTTTCTTGAAACATTTTAGTTTTAATTAAAAGCTAAATAATTAAATTTATTTTTTTTAGTACGCAATGCACTTTGGTTTATTTCAAACATGAACTATATTGATTGGAATATAAAAACTTTGAGATCTTTTTCGATTATTGAACTTTGCCGCCATTTTTGCGCGATCGACACATTTGTAAACAAAAGTTAATTCTAGGTTTTAAAAATCATGAAAAATTAAAATATAGATCCGCGACACATTATTCTTGTAAAATTAGCAGATTTTATATTAAATTAATGTGGTTTACGCAAGTATTACTTAATTATACCGTGAAATTTAGAATAAAACTATTTCTTAATCAGAGATTTGAACTTTTTGACCTGTCCACCGTATATCAAAAACATGTTGACAGGTTCTTGCTTAGATAAATTTGCATGGCGTTTAAATGTGACAAAATTGTACAAATTTATTTCGGGTTAGGGAGGAAATTATGACAATTTAAATTATCACATAGAAACTACTATACAAAAACAACTTTAAATACACACAATTTATTTTAAAAATATGAAGGCAAAACGATTTGTATTAAACTTTTCAATTTTCGATAGGCAGTATAATCTTCAATTATTGATTTAAAAATCTAACCGCAACAAATCTTTGAAGCATTTTAAAAATATTTTTGAAGGGTTATAAATTATTGTAATTAAAAAAAATGAAAACAACTCTTTTAAAATTTCATTACTAATTGAAACATTTTTCTTCTTCAGATTATAATGTCCTTAATTTTTATTATTTTTTCAAGCAATTAAAAGCTTCTCAAATTAAATAATATCCGAGTTTTATTGCATTTTTTATTTTACTCTTCGGAGCAGATCTTCGGATACAAAGGCCAAATTTTAAAAACAATAGATGATTTATATTCCCCAATTATTCGTGCGTTTAACTAATAATATCATAGACCGCAACAAATAAAAATTTATGAAAATTTCATGGATTTACGTGGAGAGGGGGTAACAGAGGTTAAAAAAACAAGATTTATAAAAAATTATTATTTAAAAAACAAACTCATTCATTTGTAAATGAGTTCTGAAAGTTTCATTAAAATCCGACAATTACTTAATTTTTCTTTGCTCTATATGTATTTATATACATATATATTTAGAGCTTTCTTAGAGAGTTATCCTACCACTGAATGTACAGGATACTCCTTTGGATACTTCTATACCTATACCGCATGCTGATATATATATATATATATATATATATATATATATATATATAACATTCTGCCCCTCACAGCCACTAAACCCTCTAAACCTCTGCTACGATATGGAAAAAGACCTTCGTAGACTGAGACTAAAAGAATATTTCTCAGACAACAGATCCACTTCTAATGACAACAGCGATAAACAATCATACTCCAAATTTCCTCTTACGAAAAATAATACCCTATGGACTCCACCAAGCGGACGCAACCAACACTTGGATCAATACGCCAACAAAGCCAGACAACACATGGACAACTTCTTAAAAAATAAAGGACACCAAACAAAAATACAGAACCTATCTAAAGTAGAGCACCAAGCCATCTATACACTTAAGAACAACCGAAACATAATTATCGTACCAGCCGATAAGGGCGGAGCTATAACCATCTTAGACACTCACAACTATATTAAAGAAGCAGAATCACAACTTCAAAATAACAAGTTCTATGTACCCTTACCTCTAGATCCGACTAGCACTTACAAAACAGAATTATCACTTCTCATTCAGAACCTGAATTATAACATAAAAAATAAAATAAAATCTTTTATTCCTGAGAACCCCAAAACAGCAACATTCTATACTATCCCAAAACTACACAAACTCCCCAAAATCATTTCAGAAAAACACCCTAACACCTCTTCATCCAACCCACATCAAGCAAATAATGAAGAAATCTACAAAATTTCAAAAGAACTTAAAATCACACCACCTGGCAGACCCATAATATCAGGCATTGGTACCCTCACAGAACTTATATCTGGATACATAGACAATATCCTAAAACCTTTATTACCTGACATACCTAGTTATATTAGAGACACTACTGACTTTCTCAACAAGTTACAAAGCATTAATTTAGTCCTAGGTGATAATATCATAGTAACGATGGATGTTACGTCTCTGTACACGAAAATTCCACATGTTGAAGGAGTAGCAGCTTGCCATGAGTTCCTTAAATACAAATTACCTAACAACCAAATCACAGATTTATGCCAATTAATAAATTTCATCTTAACACACAATAATTTTAAATTCAACAACAAACACTATTTACAGATTAGTGGCACAGCAATGGGCACGAAAATGGCACCTAGTTATGCCAATATCTTTATGCATATTTTAGAAAAAAAGATACTAGACAGTTCACAATACAAACCATCACATTATTTTAGATACATTGATGATATTTTCTTAATATGGACTCATGGATTAGAAAAATTAAAAAACTTCTTCACTTTCTGCAACAACTTCCACAATACAATCAAATTTACCATGAAGTACTCATACACATCCGTCCCTTTCTTAGACGTCATGGTAAAATTAAATAAACATACACTTTCCACCAGTCTATACAACAAACCCACAAACCAACATAAATTCCTACACTTTAACAGTTGCCATCCCCTCAAATTAAAAAAATCTATCGTATACAGCTCATTTATTAGAATAAAACGCATTTGCTCAGACCATCCAGATTTTCTAAACAACATTAACAACCCAATAAAACAGTTTCTAAAATGTAAATATCCAATAAAAATAATAAAGGAAGCACTACATAAAACCATCCACATAGATCGTAGCACACTTCTCACATAGAAAAAACGAAAAGATAACAACCGAATTCCCATGGTTTTTAACCATAATCAATATTCCTACACACTTATCAAAAATTTAAAAAATGATTACAGGAACCTCCAATAAAACAAAAACATCAAAGACATTTTCGATAAACCACCCATAAATGCAAAGAAACAAACACCCAACCTCTCAACTATCCTCACTTCTAACAAATATTTAAATAATACAAACCTATCAGGGAATTTAAAATGTGGGAAGCCTCGCTGTTTAATTTGTAAACATTTAATAACAGACAAAACATTCTCTGTACCCAACACCAAAATAAAATTACACCCACCAAACCTTACTTGTGACAGCAAAAACATAATCTACTTTCTCTTCTGCGCAATTTGCCCCAACAGTGGATATATCGGCGAATCCGGTAATAGCTTTAGATTTCGCTTCAATAATCACAAACTAAATATACGACAAAAAATGTATACTCCCCAATTGCAGCCCATTTTAATCAACCTGATCATACTTTAGAAAATTGCAAATGTTTACTAATAGACTCCAATTTTAGTTCTACATACACACGCAGAAAGAAAGAAACATACTGGATTTTAAAATTAAATACACACAAGCTAGGGTTAAATAGGGACTTAGGTGTGTTGAATCTTTACAAATATTTCAATAGCTAAAAAATTTTTTTCAGATATTCCAAGAAATTTTTATCTAAAACAAACAGACTTTCTCTACGGACGTGCCACATGTTGTGAAAAAACACACCACGTGATGTAAACAAAAAAAATATTCGAACGCTATCGTGAAATACGTTTCTAATTCAAATTTAAAAATCAGTTGTTTCTGATGAAGGACCGAGGGCGGTCTGAAATATAAAATATAATAAAAATAAACAAATACTGTTAAAAAAAAGTACATTTTTAAATTCAAAACTTTTTATTAATATTCTTTCCTATATATATATATATATATATATATATGGGCATGTGTGTGTGTGTTTGTGTGTGTTTATTTGTGGAAACTTTTTCAAAACTGTCAAACAATGCCATAGATTACTCAACTCAGTAATTAACGCGCTCTATCCTGCATCAAATAAACTGTTTTTTATTTAACGTATTTATATTCCTTTTGAGCAACATTGTTGATTTTTTTGTTTATTTGTCAATTGTTGTCCAGCTCTTAGCTGTCAGTGAATTTGTGAACAAATTTTCGGTGCTCTACACCCTCGTCAGGTTGATGACAAAAGTTCTCGATTGCTAATTCGTCCTTTTTGCCGGTTACGATGCGTTTTTTTATCGTTAATAATCTTATTAGATTACAAAAACGCAATAAACCTTATTCATTTGTACCAAAGAAAAATTTAATCTCTCAAATCAGCGAATCACAGCAAATGTCTCAGCTGGTCAGTTTAGACATGGCCGTTTATTATACATTTTGGATATAACAGCAAAAAAAAGTATTTCATGATAGCCTCCTGAGCAGAATTGAGTATAATCCCGCCAAATTTCAAAAAGTTTTATTCAGTAAACACAGTCTACAAGCCGCTAAGTGCAGCAAAGTCAACACATTCGGAACAATTTCATTGGAATTAAATCTCGGTATTAATTGGATTCTTTTCCATGGGATATTACCATTGCTGATGTTAAAAACCCATCATCGGAGGAGATTTTCGAAGACATTTTAATCTTTCGGTTAATATGAACAAATGTCACCTGTTTGAGAACATCCAAAATTGATTTGTTTCTGGAAATATTTCAGATCAGACTACGGGTTATGTTCAGGTACGCCGTATCATACGGTGCCAACATTAAACACCCGGTAAGATGTCATATTTCAACTCTTGGTCTGCCTGGTATGCTAGACACCGTTGATTATATAAACAAAAAGGAAAATCTCTCACTCAGAATTTCCACGTACGCTTGATCATAGCATCATTTGTTCATTCAGGAATTCATAGTCATATCATCCTTCTATGGCATCAAAATAACCAATCGATTACTGGAGACCATGTGGTGATTATAATGCATTACATGCATCTAAAATCCCGTATAAATAGTCTTTTCCTCAGATTTTTCTTTATTTTTAACAATTTTCCCGAATTGATTTGGTTCGGGCCTGTTATGAAATGCCTGTAGCAAAAGAAGAATAACCTGTCAGTACACCCTTCGGCCTATTTGAATTCGTTACGGAACGCGGCTAAGTTCTTTCAAAGATTTATGGACGGAATACTACGTCGTCTATCCTTCGTGTAAAATATTTTATTTGCAAGTAATTCTCCAGAAGAACATCAGCAAGATATTCAGGAAATAATTAAACGTTTTAACAATTATGCTTTAAAGATAAAGGAAACTTTTTTTTTGTTTCACGTCACTCAGTTACATCGGACATCACATTGATACAACTGATATCACAGCTTTGCCTTCTAAAACAGAAGCAATCAAAAATCTTTCAGGTCCTCATTCACTGAGAAAACTAAAAAGGTTCATTGGGGTCAATAATTATTACAGACGTTTCATTCAGAAGGCATTCGTAAGTTCAAGATCAAAAATTTCGCTTTTTCCGACGAAGTTTTTTAAAAAGTTTACTTCAGCCAGAAAACCAATTGTAAATCACACTAAAATGAGTTACATAGTCATAACCTGTCGACTTGTACATCAACAGGTGGTTTTAATTCCGAAGCTGGTGCCATTCTTCAACAAAAACGTTAGTCAGGTCTATAGCATTATTCAAAGAAAATATAGTACTGTCAGGCTGTCAATCGTTCTATCACGCTGTTGAAATGTAAAAGTTTCACGATATCCATTATCATAAACCTTTAAACTTCACATTTAATACAAAAGTGATAAATATTCACTTAGAGAGATTCGTAATTTAGATTATACCTCACCATTTTTCAGCAGATATTCGTCGCATTTCTGGAAAGGAAAAGTTTCACGTGTGTAAACTGTTCAAAGCGATGAACTAATAAATTTGACAAAATATTCTATTCCTTTCAGAAATGACAAATTTTATTGCGAAAATTGCAGAAAATATACTTACGAGTTGCCTACACAGCGCAAAAGAATTTTCCAGTATTTTCACAGCATTTCTCATCCAGGAAAACGAGCAACCCTAAAACTGATTCACATCTTAACTTTTCGGGACAAGTTCACCCATTGGCTTTCTGCTTACACTATCAAGGACACTTCACTGAAAATATTACCAAAACTATCATAGGACACTGGTGTTATTTTGTGTACAACAACTATTACTTATGAGAAAGGGCCACAATTACAGTCAAGTCGTTTCCGAGAACTTACGTAGACGTTGGGAAATCTTCTTCAATGTGTCTTGTCCTTTCAGGACGTAGGCGATCATGGTCTTCCACGTCTCCTTATCCCTGGTGGCTCTTAGCACGCATTCTCCTGTAACGTCTTGCAGCCCCCGTTCTGTCATCCACCTACTCAGGCTCTTCAAATATGTTATCCGCTGTTTTCCCCTGCTTCTTTTTCCTTCTATCTGACTTGTTAATATCAGATTCTCCAAGCCCTTCTTTCTCATTGCATGTCCCAGGAACTTTAGTTGTCTCTTCCTGATGTTCAATATTAATTTTCTTTTCGTTTTCCATTCTTTCCAACACCTCGTCATTGCCCACATGCTCGGTCCACAATATCCGCAGAATCCTTCTGCAGAACCACATTTCTGCTGCTTCAAGTTTTCCCTTCATCTTTGTTGATATTGTCCAACATTCTTTGCCATATTGAAGAACTGACATCACATAGGAATCCAGTACTCTCTTCTTCGTTCGGAAGTACCCATATTAAAACAACTACTTATCACCCCTGTTGTATTAACAGACTAGTGGAAAGATTTCATTACCAACTCGCTGGTGAAACAGATGCAAGCAAATGAAGCGAGTTCTTAACACAGTTCTTCTTGAGTTACGTTAAACTGTGAAAGAAGAGATCAAAAGTACCTTTGAAATGGTTTTTATATTTCGTTCCGCTTAATTGAGGAATTTTTCGAAACAGCTAAATTCTACAATATTCACGAAATACGTTTCTTGTTTGAAACGGCATATGGCGAAAATTTGTTTTACACCGTCACGTATCTATTCTAGCTCAAAATATTTACCTAGGAAGTTAAACACCAGCGAATTAGTTTTCGTCCGTCGTAACACTTTTTAAAATATCTCTTCAACTAAGTTATGACGGACTATATACAGTTTTAGAATGATCAGTGAAATTCTTCATTATTGACAAAAAACAACAAAAGAAGCAATATCTCAAGTGATTAACTCTAACCAGTAAACATCGAAATACCTACTCAATGTACCAAATATTTAACGTTTATTCATGAATATAATACAATATTAATACGAATTCTATAATTAAAGACACAGAACTTTCATTTTCTATTAATTTACATATAAAAAAGAGACACTGGAACAAAATTAAAGAACTATGTATTTATTAATAATTATTATCTTAATATTATGTATTGCATTAATTTTAATTTAATGTATATTTTTCTACCTCATTACATTTATCTATTGGCAATATTTTTGAAACTCTATTTCTAAATTGTAGAAAATTGCCATAGATAAATTAAACTCAGAAGTTAAAATAATTATACAAAATTTAAAAATAATCAGCGACGTCATAAGAGACGTGTGATTTTCTTTGAATTTTGCAAGTAATTAAGATAATTAATAGCTACGAAATGTTGACGAATCACCTCAGAATATGATAAAAACAATTTCTCTTCATAAAATGGATATTTAAAAATTTAGAAAAAATTTATTAAAAACCACAAATATGAGATTAATAGATCTAATTTTTATTTGTTTCTATAGCCGATATTTTGTTATATAAATGATCAATTTTCTTTCTCTGAATACTATTTTTCCGTTAACATTCAACCAGGGCGTTTGGTCGTTTGCTATAAAACAAAACTGAAATTTTCACCTTTAATTAACTGCTCGCATATTAATTTGAGTATTTTATATTACACAAAAGGCTTAGCAATATTGACGCATAAAATTCAGGCTAACTTTGTTTAGTAGCGTCAACAGTAGAAAGTTAGCCTCCATGATTATTTCATGCGGGTGACTACTAGAATTTATACGGATACATAAAACAACGTATATCAGTGACACACGTTCTCACTTGTAGATGCATTTCTGTTTCTTTTATACAAACACAGTTTATTCGGTTGTACTGTAAAATGATAAAAAAGAAATCTGTGTGAATTTATTTTGCAAAGAAAATGTGTAATTCCTTTCTTTCAGATTGGAAGAAAAATAATACACAAATATTTAAAAAATATTTAAATTTGGAGGATGTGTTAAAGATTAACTTATTTCTTTATTTTAGACATGCGTAATCGGTGACGCACGTACGCACGCACGCGCACACACATCATTATAAAATACTTAGCATCATGATATAAATTAAAATGACTCTTCTATCAGAAACAGTTAAAGGCTGTTCTTGTTAATGTTCTATTTTTTGTTTTTATATCATAGCTTTTACGCCAGGGGAAAACAAGTTTCTTTAGGAAGAATGGGAAAGTTATAACTCTATGACAAGAAGGGGGAAGTTATAACTCTATGACAAGAAGGGGGAAGTTATAACTCTATGACAAGAAGGGGGAAGTTATAACTCTATGACAAGAAGGGGGAAGTTATAACTCTATGACAAGAAGGGGGAAGTTATAACTCTATGACAAGAAGGGGGAAGTTATAACTCTATGACAAGAAGGGGGAAGTTATAACTCTATGACAAGAAGGGGGAAGTTATAACTCTATGACAAGAAGGGGGAAGTTATAACTCTATGACAAGAAGGGGGAAGTTATAACTCTATGACAAGAAGGGGGAAGTTATAACTCTATGACAAGAAGGGGGAAGTTATAACTCTATGACAAGAAGGGGAAAGTTATAACTCTATGACAAGAAGGGGGAAGTTATAACTCTATGACAAGAAGGGGGAAGTTATAACTCTATGACAAGAAGGGGGAAGTTATAACTCTATGACAAGAAGGGGAAGTTATAACTCTATGACAAGAAGGGGGAAGTTATAACTCTATGACAAGAAGGGGGAAGTTATGAAACTCTATGACAACTGAGATTGCTTCGATCCCTGCTATTTGATCATTAAAGTTTTAGTAAAGTTTAATGGCTGACGTTTTTGTAACTTGACTTGTTTTGAAACAGTCTTGTCAATGATATTACCAGTGATTTAATAAATGATGCAAAAATTAAAATTCAGTTCCAGTGCTTTCTTTTTCTTTTTTCTTTTTCGCCCCAAGCAAGGCATTTTACTGCCACTGTTGTGCAGGGGTTACAAAGGATGAATGTTATGAGAAGTGAGAGGTTGCAGGGGGTGTCAGGAAGAGGGTAGGAGAAGGAAGAGAGCACTGATGAGAGTGGGGTGAATGTAGAAAAGCATGAGATAGAGGATGTAACTTAGTGACACAGAAGAAATACTTTCCAAGACAAAATATATAGTATTTTTCTTAGAGAAAATCTAAATATCTGATTAGTTTTAGAATAGAGGCTAATTTTTGTTTTAAAGAATTGTTTTGCAATTCCTGCAAAAAATATGTGATATCCAAGAAGAATATGGTTCTCCAAATCATCCGCTCATTTTTTAGTTTAAGAAAACTTTGACTTTTAACTAAAACTTTTGTTTTGATATCCATTATTAGCTTTTCTTGTGTTCAATATATCCTGTGAGCATTAAAGTCTCTAGTTCGACTTTCCACGTAAGCTGTCTTGAAAAAAAAACTGTTTATATCTCACTATGAACTTTGTAGTTCCTATTTTGTTAAAATTTGTCGTTGTTCCTATGTTCTATCCATGGTATCCGAATATAAACTAAATTTTCAGAGAATTAAAATTCCTTATAGGTTTTATTATCGACGGGAACAATCTTAATAACATTAATATAGCATTTTATTGACGAGAGACAGAAAGGAAAATTCAGGACTTACTAAGCAAGGCCTTAAAAAAAAACAAGATAAAAACACAAAGCCACAAGTTAAAAAAAAGGGAAATATCGTTGTCAGAAAAATACACAGCACAAAATGCAGGAAAGTGTCAAAACAAAAGAAGTAGAGAAGTTCAAATATTGTGGGAGGTGTCATAAAAATAATGAAAAATATGACATCGAAAGCCAAAGACGCATTGCAAAAGCAAATGAAAACATGAAAACATGAAAACATTAAATATAGTATCAAGAAAAAGGACAACGTCGTAAGAAACAAAGAAATGAGCGCTGAATTGTTACCTAAAATCAGTCATCCTGGATGGCAGTTAAAGTTGAAAAAGTCTCCTTATACGTGAAAATGAAACTGAGTCAAAAGTGACATGCTATTACAAAAACATAATAAGAATACCGTGAACAATATATTTAATCAAGAAGAATGTTTTAAGAAAAACGGAAACAAAAAGAGTACTTAATCATAGAATCAGAAACAGTAGAAATATCGAAGACAAATAATGAGGAAAGAAAGCTTGGGAAATCTGACAGTCACAGGGCAGATTGAAGGCAAGAGGGACAAAAGGAAACAGTGAGAAACAATCGAGCAAGCATCTGCAAATGGACATAAAAAAAAATGGTGGGATTATAAAATGACAAAAAATACAAATGAAAATGAATTTGTAGATAGCCATGAGCGCGGCTATCCTGAAGTAAAACGGCGCAGTCTTGCCTGGTGTTTTCTACATCAAATGAAATTAGTCAAAGATAAAGCAACAAAGTTTATTTTATGCTAGTCGGTTAGGGTGATATTTCACGCTTTACGTTCTTCCGATTTTAGCTAGCACCTGGCCTCAATGAATAAGCGTATGTAAACAGCAATGATTATTAATCGAATTGCAATAATCATATTCCAAAGTCACTTGCAAAACCTTTGCTTAACGGCGAAGTATACGAGTTTGTGTTCATTTGAGGAGGTGTGAATGATAATGTCGTGAATGGATGTGTGTTTAGTGTTAGAGACCCTATGAGGTAGAATTAGGTGAGAGACATATTCGACTTATTCAGTCCTAATATAATAAGTTAGTACGTCGAAAAGGCGATAAGCGTTTAAACGCTTCTGTAAGAACGTCATTCATTTAATATTCTCTGGGTAAAGAATCGGGATCAATGACTCCATTAACATGAATATTATCAGTAACTAAGTTTCTTAAGGTGTTTGATTAGCATTATATATATATATATATATATATATATATATATATATATATATATATATGGGATTAATACAAATATGAAATGTGTCATTAAAGAGATAGATGTCATATTCAGCCCATTTACTCCAGAATTCTTTAGACAAAGCTTTGTGTAATTCTTTGTTTCAGTCTTCAGGAGGAATTATCAGCAATTGACTGCTGAGTTTGCATGTTTTTATATGCGTGTTTATGAAAGTGTGTTTCTGCATGAGTGTTTTTATGTCTGAGCAAGTAAGTGTGTGTGTGTGTGTGTGCAACGGATGGTTGATCTTGGAAATCTGATATAGGACACTTTGTGGAAGTTGAAATTTGACGTGAAAGATAAAACTATAAAATATCATTTGCAAAATCTTGCAAAATTTTTGGAGAAAACGAGTTTAAACATGAAGTTTAGGACAACAATTAGAACAGGAATTTTATTCCTCTGATCAGTGAAAGAATTAACTGTCACAAACATTCACTCCCGGATACAGAACAAACGTGTAAATGCAATTTAATATTTTTTTCTCAAATTGCAACCTTTCCTCATTTTCAATAAATCAAATAAAACTAAATCAGAATTATGAATAATATAAAAATAGTCACTTCATAAAGGCAAAATGAAGAGTAAATGCAATATTTACTTAGGTTGTTAGTACCGGTGTAAATTTATTCTTCTTTTTCTCGCGTATAACTTTTTTTTATTATTCAGAGAAAAAATATAGACTAATTTCTAAAACAATACTCATTTAAAATAAATTCTTCATTTTAAAATCAAAAATAGTAAAATAAATATATTTTCCTTACGAATCCTGCAAAGCAACTTTCGATAAGTATTATTTAAATTCTGACCGTTATAATAATTTCTTTTATCACAGTATGATATTTTTTTTTTTTGAAAGAGAGACTTAATTATTTGAAATATAAAGTAAACATTTTGTTTAATCTACTTAATATCTAATTTTTGGAGTGACTGGTGTTTGTTTAACTTAAAACTGTTTATTTCCGTGGAAGAAAGTTGAAAGTGCCCAATAAAAAAAGGAGTGAATTCAGAAAATAATTTATTTAGCTATCATGATTAATGCACAAACTGAACAACCATAATAGAAATTCAAAATGTTTGTCTGAAAGCTCATCACAAAACTGTAATAGTGGCAACCATGAGTCAGTAGTTGTGCTTATAGTTCCAGGAGGAATTCTATTCCAAGCTTCATTTAATTTTCACTTCAATGAATCGTTATCGTCGATGTAATGAAGACAGTTTTGCAAGTGAGCTGGGAATATACTCCAGCTATAGTATTGTATAACATTCAGATCTAAGCCTTTTGAGGGTCAATTAGATCTGGTGTATTTTCTTGAAGAATAAATTTGACGCTTTTCTTACTCGGCGCGGTGTATATTTCCATATTTAGGGAAGTAATACGATGAAGGAAAAAATTTGAAGCAAATTGAAATGTGATTCTACAGAAGGATACTGCGAATATGAAGGATCGAGAATGTGGGCAATGATGAGGTCTTAGAAATGATGGAAACAAAAAGGAAATTAATACTGAGCATCAGGAAGAAACAGCTGAAGTTTCTCGGACATGCAACGAGGAAAGAGGGTCTGGAGAACCTGATACTAACAGGCCAGGCAGAGGGAAAAGAGACAGAGGAAAGCGACGGATAACATATTTGAAGGACCTAATCAGGTGGATGATGGAACGAGGGTTGCATGTTATAACAGTAGAAGGCGTGATGAGAGCCACCAGGGATAGGGAGACGTGGAAAGCCATGATCGCTTACGACCTGAAGGGACAGAGCACATAGAAGAAGAAGAAGAAGAAGAAGAAGAAGACTGCTTCATTCCGTCTTATTTATTTCAAATTTACATTTAAAACTTCATAAAAATACTGCATAGATTTTTTCGTTTTTTTTTCTGTTTAATTGGAGCTAGTTCAAGCCTTTATATTTAAAATTTAAATGAACTGAATATATAATTTTAATTCTGATAATCTTTCTTTCTCTGGTAAGTAATATTGCAGTATTTTCTTTTCATATTTATCATATGTGCTAGAGCTGTTTTAAACTCATACACATCTTGAAATTTCATATTTCTATTGAAGAAAGGGCATACTTAAAAGCTCAGAGAGAGCAAACAGGACTACAAGACACTTTTCTTTTTACAATTATAACGAAAGTGCAAATAAAGCAGGCAGATTAGGCATGCAGACTGAAAGATGACAACAACAGGAGCCTATACATGCTGTCTTTACATAGGATATTTTTCACAAATATCTTCCCAAGAAGAATCAACAAATGACAGTTTTGAGCCTGTTTAAAAGGCGTTTACAGTTTTTAGATAAAGCATGATATTTATTAAGGGTGATGATATCTTGCTCATCCCTTTTTTTATTATACCGTTTAAGCCTTAACGTAAAGGTCATTATCAGTCGTAAGGAAGAGAATAAACAGGGAAAAGGTTAGAGTGAATGTAACTAGCCATCAGAAGGATGTACCTAATCATAAAAATATCATCTGTACTGGTGTTGAAATTGAAAAGTTTATGCAAACACTTTGCAATACAAAGAGATTGCAAAGAAAACTGAAACATAAAGTAAAAAAAACAAAAAAACAAAACAAAACGAAAAAAACAAAGGACCAGAGCGCCTCATGAATTTTACCAGAGATGGACACGAAAGTATCTATTCCACCTACAAAGTAATCCCTGATACATCTGGTGTTGTTCTACCGTAGGATGTTGCTGCGGGTTTAGAAGAATTCATCATCATCAATTCCATTAAGGACTTAATGACAATACGAATCAAAACACTGGTTGTGGAATATGGCTTGCTACAGATTTTGGGAAAAACTTAAAATAAGCTTGCACACCATTGACTGTTCACTTCCATTTAGAGTTGCTTTTAAGAAAATTGACAAAATTTCAAGTAACCCGACTACTTTTACTGGTCCTCTTGGGAAACATTGAGGAAATGTTTACCAAGATTTGCCCCCTGGATAGAATTTAACACTATCAATATCTCTCTCAATGACTTCTATCTTACTGCAGAAAGCAATGTAAGATTTGATTTGGGACAAAAGACCGCTCTTATAATATGAAGCGGGAATTTATAAGATCGAAAGTGAACCCTAGAATTGCTATCTGAAAACAGATTCGCTAAACCTAACAAGATGGCTAGCTCTAGTTATCATGCTTATATACTTATAGACCAGAGATGCCTCTGCATCAAAATTCTATGAGAAATAGTACAACCTTATAAAATTTAGAATTTAATTATATACAGTTAGTTGATTTGAAATTAAAAGTTATAACAAATTCTATTAAAAACATCATAAATATCTTCAAGTGATCCAGAGAATAAATCAACAGTCGACTGATAAACTAAATGTTCCATTAAAATAATTTAGAGCAATCTTTCTTTTCAGAAGTAGTGAGTCATCAGAGAACAAATTAGACAAATTACATTCAACTCTGTGGCGACACCCTAGTCAAAATAACTTCCAATAAAATGGAGATTTGATTCTGTGCATGCAGGAAGTTTGCAATTATTGAACTGCAAGAGATGATAATGAATAGAACGATAAAGGAGTGGCTAAATAGGCATGCATATTTTCAAAGTGTGGAAGAAGCATTTAAATTAATTACGGAAGCTTCAAAAATTGAAACGTCGTACAAATGGCAACAAAGATGAGCACAATAGTCTGAATAATGTAAATACTTTAAATGCCTTAAGATCTTACTCACTGATTAGCCTTTTTTGCAATCAATTACAGTTTTTACAGTTTTTCCTTATCGAAAACATTAAAAATACATATTTTACTTGTGGTGATTCATAAACAGAATTAATTGTATCTAATACAAAAATATCAACTTTATTTTGATTTATACTTGAAATAATAACATTTTGAAGTCATTTTTTAAACAAAATCCTGCGGAAATTACGTATATCTCTATAATTTTTTAGATGATTTTAAACCGAAATGTTTCAAAAGTTTTAAAATTCAGGTAACTTTTACGTAGTGTCTGCATTTGTAACCTCAAATCACAGTTTTACAACGAGTACGTCGTCTATTGTCAAGAAAAATGAAAAATCAACCTACGTATGTGCACATAGTGATCCACAAAACTGCTAAACGACCATTCTAAGATTTTTAATTCAGTGTTGCCAACAACACTTAAGACCAAATCATAGATACTATTAATTCTTAGTCGGAGGAGAAGAAATTGATTGATATTTACCCATAATAGAAAATTGGACTGGAATTCGAACTTGGCGCTTCGATTTGTCAATCTCGGATTAGATGATTTGACAGGAAGGAGATTGTAATGAAAATTACAAATTTATTTTATCAATATGCGTTTTAAGGGTGTAAACATATTTTTAAAAAAGCAATATTATTTCAGAAGTATTTGTGACTTAAAGCAATGCCATATATCTTTACCATATATATATATTTGTGCGTGCTTGTGAATGAGAGAGAGAGAGAGAGAGAGAGAGAGGTTCATAAGCCCCGAAAATTCAGTTGTTCTTGTCCTTAAGGATACATGGCCCAGTGGATATTGACGTTGGTTGGTTCCAGTGATATGACCCAATGAGTTGTGAGTTCAATACCAGGCTACAGCAATGGTGAACAAGTAACTTACAGGGTTAGAGGAAGATAACTCATGACTGCCAGAAGTGGCTCTAGGCAAGGAATAATATTCATATACGTGGATCAGCATCCGGTTCACACTCCTTCCAGATCTTTGAATAAACACATATAGGTTTCTGCCTTATTTCCTGTTTAGGAGAAGGTTCCTCGTTCCTTCTAAAGACTTTTCATCCTCTTTTCAAAGTACCAAAGGAGAATCTGCAAGATAATTAATCCTGACGTAGCAGCTCGGCTACAGTCAATTTTTCACCAACGTGATGTGTCATGCCAACTGCTCTAAAAAGCTTTTATCCTTGGTTCCCCGACCACATGTATTTACTCGTGTTACTAGATTGGCAGCTAGGTCCCACACTTTCACCGTCAAAATAGTTAAATATAACCTCTTCTTCCACCCCTTTACAGTTATCCTTTTTCGAACTTGTGGAACTTTCTACTGTTTTCTCACTTCCCTGATAGCTACTCTCTGCAAAAGTTTAAATGCAACGTCAATTGCCATCTTCCATATCCTTGATTTCCTTTCAACTTTTATCTCTACTTTGACATCCCCTGTACCTTGTTTTTTTACTTTCACTATAACTCCCTGCGCACAAGTGGCGTTCCTGCCTTGCTTGGGGTAAAATGAATATGAAAACCTAAAGTGAAAATAAATGCTTAAATATTAGACAGAATTCTTTTAAAAGAATCAACACGCAATTATATATCTAGTCATCCGCAGACAGATCTGTTTCGCTGTATCACGGCTCATCAGTACGGTTAGACATCCGATTGCTTTTTACCCAGGATTGATACCCGACAGAATTGGCATCATATACTATTTTAAAAATAATGAATTTATTAAAAGTCTCAAGAGCTCTATCGTCCAACATCTCATCAGAAGAAAATCGTTGGAATCACAAATAAAAAAACCCAAACAGCAACGAAAATAAAGAGCAAAAAATAAGTTGAACTCTAAAATAAATAGACATATAAATATATATACATTTATAACGAGGGGAAGAGAAATCGCGTGTAAATAACTATCGGGGGAAAATTAAAATACAATATTTATTTGTGGGGGATATTTTATTTTAACTGTCCCTCGATAATTATTGACACGTGATTTCTCCTCCCCTCGTTATATATATATATATATATATATATATATATATATATTAGCGTTCTCCCCTTTTTTTTTTTGGCTCTTCATTTTCGTTGTTGTTTTTTGTTTGATTTGTGATTCCAACGATTTTCTCCTGACGAGAGGTTGGACGAAAAAGCTCTTGAGACTTTTAATAAAGTCCTTGTTTTTACAGTAGTGAACAAATTTTGTACCTCCAAATATTTTTTTATATATTTTTAGGCGAGTACATTGTGTGTGTGCATAATACCTGTATAGGTGCCTTTCTTTTGGAAAAATATATATTATGTATGTGCCTATGAAAGAATGAATAACATTTGTGTTGTTAACAAAAATGTATTTAAGAATGTCTAGTCATGGTTGATGCTTTAGCCAAATAGTGTGCAAAACAAGCTTTGTTTCCATCGCTCTTTGTAATAATTGAAGAATGGTGGAGGATAAACCTTGGTAAATATTCTCCATCGAATATTTAGTTTTCTATAAGCCTCTATTTTCTGACATATATAAATTGTTAATGAAGCCATCAGTGACAAAAGTGCATTGAATATCATTTTCAGAAAACTATTATTTAATTTATGAATGTAGTAGCCAATAAAAGTGTTGCTACTGGGTTAAATTACCGGTTTTTTGAGTAAATCTAACATACGGATTAAATATGTCCGATGTTAATTACACATCATATTGATGAATTCATACGTTTTTTCGGCTTACCACACCTTCGCAGTTTAGTTAATGTCGGCAAATATTTTAGATTTTGAAATTTTATTTGAGATAATTATGGTTTGGTGATACATGTCTAACTACTAACTCGGAGGAGAAGAGGCTGGTTAATAAATTTACTAAGGGTTAAATTACGTTTAAGTGACGATAACTGGAATTGGAAGAGGTCTCTTTGATTTATAATTTTGAGGCATTAAACAATACTAGATTCACAAAATGAAGGTTGCAGCACCTGGTATTCCTAAGTTCTCACCCATCAGGGTACTGAAACGTCTCTGATGTTGATTAATCTCGATGGTTGTACGGGAAACCCTGTTTCAACGTGATTTGAGCGTAAATATTAAACGCGATAAAAACACGTAGACGGATATAAATTATTTCTACTTTTTCAGACAGTCTAGTCTCTTTCTATCTATCTCTCTTTCTGTATACATCCAAGCACACACAGAAATACACAAATACACAAATACATACCTGTGCCAAAAGATAAAGGTGTGTGCGCGCATGTGTGTTGATATTTTTTGTCTTTGAAGAAACAAAAATATTCATGCAGAAGAGCAAATTTGATATGATATGAACGGTATTTATATATATGTGTGTGTGTGTGTGTGTGTGTGTGTGTGTGTTTGTGTGTGTGTTTGTGGGTGTGTGTTTGTATGTATGTGTCTTCATACACACACAAACACACACACGTGTGTGTGTGTGTGTGTGTGTCCTCGTTGGGTGCCAAAAACAAAACAAATTTTTAGCTAATTCGTTGGGCTTATTCCGAAAATGACTTTAGATTTTCGTGCTTAACTATAGTTTTTGCTGTTCAGTTTTGGAAAAAAGATCAGTTTACGATTTCAGCATTATAAATAGAAAGGCACCAATTTACAGATTTCCCGAGCAATTTATGTCTGCCACCTAAAAGAAACTATTTTCATAACTAAAATGTTTTAGAATCAAATCTTTTTAAGCAAAAGTAGCCAGCGTTTTTCAATTTACCTCTAAAATTCAAATTAATTGATAAACTTTATCAGTCATGCATTTTATCATTAAAAAGCTAATATGAGTTTTAATGTTCATTTTTTACATAAATATTTAGAGAAATTTCCGTATAATTGCCGCGATGAGATGCGCAAAAAGAACAATTCCATCAGAATATTAAAAAATAGAAGAGCGCTGTCAGAGATGTTAAGACAAACGAATGATGGCGGACGACTGCTGGAGTATCAAAGAGAAATTAAATAATATTAAACATGACAGAAAATGAGGAAATAGAACATTTTTACCATAGTTTTTATTTTCACGAAGGTTTTATTTCTACTGTTAAATTTGTTATTCAGTCGTGTTGTTTTTGAAGACTTAGTGTCTGAGAGTTATTGAAAAAAATAATATTTCTCAATAAGCAGACCAATATTTGTTGATTTTAATAGGAATTGAAAGGTTTCTACGAGTTTATTTTGAGAAATATTGCCATAGATCAGTATCATATATACAGAAAGTAAATGAAAAATGTTTTTTTTTTCCAAAAAATAAACCATTTATGTATAGTAAATTTCGGTAGCTAACCAATGAAATATTAGGTGATTTTTAGATTCAGCGACCTCAGCTTAGCTAAAAAGGTTTTCTCGACATAATTTCATATTTCCTCAGGTTGATCAGCGTAATTAATTATGTAAATTTTATTCTTGATTGTGTAAACGTTATTCTTTCCGTTAATATGCTTAGAGTTAGTGATAAATTAATAGAAAAAAAATTAGGTTTAGCTGTTCCACTTTCTCACACAATCTACACAGCCTGACAGGTAGTTTACTTTATCCTTTCATTGCAATAGCTTTTAGGTATTCGAAATTTAAAGGACTTCTTTGTCTTATATTTCCTCAAATATTCCCATGAATTTTCAATATGAAAACGAAGCAGAAAAACAGCACCAGTGCAGAATGCACTCACCATCGTGCTTAATTGTAGGTATGGTACATTGTGGTTTGTGTATTTTATTCACTTTTCTCCATACTTAACGGGAGTTCATGTGACCAAATAATTCAAGTTTGTTTTTGGTGCCTATAAAACTTCATACTTAATCTCATATTACAGACGACTTTTAGCCTAAGCTAATCTGTATTTTAGTTGTTTAGCCCTAAACAAGAACGATTTCCCTGGGTAACAAGCACGAAGACCTGTTCCATGAAATTATATAGTTATCATTTATACATACAACCCTGATGTCTTTACATCTTTGACAACGCCCTTTCTTGTTAAGTTAGGATTCTTCGATGGATCTCTAAAAATTTTAACTTTCATTTTCGCAGAAATTAACCATTTTGTTCCGGTTCTTAATTTATTCTCAACACAATGTTTCTCGTTGCATATCTTGATACTTCTTCAAACTGTCGATCCAGGAAAATTGAGAAGTTTTGAAAGTGACGCCACTCCATCATCTTGTTTATACGCATCAACTATTTTCATTCAGAATTTTTTTTTCAAGTTCAGCAGTCTTTGCCATGGTTGCAGAACAAATGAGTTATCTCGATACGTGGTACTCACATACTGTCTTCTTCATTACTTTTTAGAATATTAGAGAATCAGGTCAATTCTATTTCATTTCCAAAGTGCATTTGTTTTATTTTCATATTCAATTAAGTGCCATTCGTGTTACACGCTTTGGGCAATCATGTCTCGAAAGAGACATGACTGACTGGGCAGAAGATTATCCCGCAGTAGGTTGCCATTGCTTTCTGCGGTAGTCTGGTTGCTAGCGAAAGGTTATGGAACCCAATCTGTCCTATGATTTAACCCATAACTGGAGGGAAGAGACGGATTAATACCTTTCTCAAAGATATTTGTGCGTAAGTAAATGCAAGGAATTCAACTGGAATTCGAACTCGGCTCCCCAATTTGTCGTTCAAAGTCAATATCCACCACACCACAACGCACATCCTCATTTTCATATTAAGAAAAAAAAACATTACAATTTTCATAGAGCAATATTTTCTCATAACTTCTATGAGGGAGTGAGTAAAAATTTAGACCGCAACAATGTTTTAGAAAACTCTATACCTATGTATACAATAGATCGAAACGTCTAAAAATTTAACGAATTTTTCAAAACTAAATCCCGAATCAACTGTTTAAATTTAGTAAATACTTAAAATTACCGCATTTTCTTAGGAAATATGCAAATATTCAGTGAACACGAATACTTATTTGCACATCTCTGTCTGGGCGTGTGGTTGTGTACATACATCTGTATGCATTCGTACACGTGCGTTCGTGAAAATTCAATTTATCTACCGTATCGTCCGTAATCAATTACGGTGCCGTGAACATTTATTAACGTATTGATTATTGTTGGGTGTTTGTGACGTCAAGTGGAATAGAAACAGTCTCGTTCCTGTATGGCATTGCTTCAGCTTCTCCGACCAGAAACCACAATAATCTCATACTACAAAATTCGCTTTGTTAGAATGATGAATTGAGAGAAAACATTTAAAACCTTCCAAGAAATTGCATTGTTCGTTAGAAGGGCTACGCATAAGCATCGATAATATATAAGACAGTTTACGGCCTAAACGATAACTTGAATATTCTACTATAGAATTAGTAACAAATATAGAATATGTCGGGTTGGTTACATTTATTAACGCGCAAAGGCCCCTGGAGACGGTATAAATCCATCTTTTCTCCTTGCTATTTACGGCTTGATAAGCAGGACGGAATCGATCCTATAACCTGTTCTATTAAGGAAAAATCTCAATCTACTAAGAGAAAATCTTCTGTTTAATCAGTTATAAATCGAAAAACATATTGACCCAAGCGTGCACCGCATATGTCACCTACCTGACTGGCTGAACGATAGCTTATTCTTATTCGTGTTAAAATCCATTAAAAAAAACCCTGGGAAAGTAATAAAAAAGTTATCGGAAGCCCAAGAAATAGTGAAAGGGCAAGATCGTCAACATTTTAAAGATACACGAAAAACAGAAGAGGAAAAAAAAACTGAAAAAAAAGTAAACATTCATTAACCCCCAAAAAGTTTAAAATTTTCATTGTTTAAAAATATTTTTCCCATAAGCAAGCAAGGTGTGACTGCTTCTAATGTGCAGGGGGTTGCAGGGAGAGAAAAGATTAGTTAGAGGCGGTGCTGAATAAATTTTAAAGATGAATGGAATTCAAAAGATGGAAAATGGCAATTGACGTTGTATTTAAAATTTAGAGATTTCTCAAGCTATCAGGGAAACATTGAAACAAAAAGGATTACCACGGACGAGAAGTACAAGAAAAGAGATTTTCAGTCAAAGTGGTGTTTATATTTAACTATTCGAACGATAAAAATGTAGCACGATTAAATTCACGTGGACTTCGCAACAGGGAAACACTCCCATCAGAGTAGTTCATTAAATTATTTGTAAAAAAAATACAGAGGAAAGCCACGTCAAATCGATGAGAATGTGACTGAAATCAAGATGCCAAGTCAAGGCTGTTAACATTGCAGATCCTTCTTTGCATTTTTGAGAATCTCGTGATGAATAGCAGAAGTGCTCGACCATAAAATGCGACAGTATTTAATTTACGGACGAGTAATAGATTTATAAATGTGCAAGAATTCTGAAGAGAAAAACTTTTTGGCCTGAAAAACGATCCAATCTTCATGGCAGTAGGTGCAGCTATAGATCCGATATATTTGTTTCACTTCAAGTCGGTAAAGAATGTGAGGACAAGGTTGTTCTCAAATGAATTTTTCAGTCTAGTAGGAAAGTTTCTCTTGTGATTAAAAAAGAATAGTTTTGTTTTGGGAGCATTAAAATTTACAAGCCATTGCCTCCCCCAGTTAACCACTGATTGGAGATTGTTCCAAGAGTAGCAGTTGGATTTACTTTGTCAGCCTTGCAGATTTCCTATTGAGACGCGAGTAAATGATGGTCTCATCTGCACAAATGCCTTTTTATAGACTGATGGAATCAAGAAGATCATTGATGAAGACCAGAAACAATTCAGGGTTTAGAGCAGAGCCTTAAGAGACACTTGCGCTTGTGTGAAAGGGTTCGATCGGGAGTATTGGATTAAACTAAACAATCCGCCAGAAATACCGTAGCTTTTGCGCTTTCACAGAAGGCCAGTATGATAAACCTTTTTCAAATGCTTTCGAGATATCTAGATCAACAGTTTTAAATTATTAAGGGTCTGGTATACATATTCAGGGATTACTGTAAGCACATCAGGGGTAGACCTGTCGAAGCGGAAGCCATATTGTTTGTCAGAGAGTATGTCGTGAGAGGGGAGATGCTTGACCACTTATCGATTAGAGCCTCGAATACATTGTTTAATAACAGTGAGAGGCTAATAGTGCGCTAGTTATTAAATATAATTCAATGTTTCCTAGTTTCCCCAAGCCTCAAAGTCGCCCCTCTGTGTAATAACAATATTTTTTATTAGTTTCAGCGATATGCTTCGTCTGTATTTCAATGTTTATTTCCATCATCAATAGAGTATTAGACATAGGATGTGTGTTGTAGTGCATTATATATCGGCTCGAAAGAAGAGATTACAGAGCCGAGTTTGAATTCCAGTTGAATTCGTTGCATTCACTTACACGCAAATACCCTTAATCTGTCACTTCTTCATGCAGCTATAGGTTCAGTAGCAAGATTGATTGGTTTCTATAGCCTTAGTTGGCAACCAGTCTACCGCAGAATATAAAGGCAAACTGCTACGGAAAAATATTCTGCCGAGTCAATCATGATCACCCAAGCGTGTATCGCGTATGGCACTTAACTGATTGATTAGACATATGCCTAATAAGCATACACATAGCAATAGAATGAGAAAGTGTTCGCTATTTGCACTCTTCCAACATGATGTAAATTAACTTTATATCTACTAAGAAATGTCGTACCTTCTTATCTGTTAAATAAAAATATGATTTAAAACTTATTCTGCGGATTTGTACTGTATAATTCTCGTTGTTAAGATATTAGAAAAAATAAAAATTGAACCAGTGTCTAGGTATGAAATTCTTGGTTCAAAACTAAATATTACTTTGTGTTTGATTTTGCTTATCTATTTTATTATTCGAGAAAAGGCCTAATTCCATTAGATTCAATTTTAGTTTCACCATGATTCACACTCTCTGGTTTTGTATTCACAGATTTATGTCAACATTTGACAAGCTTTGAGTTTCGAAGGAGAAACATTTTTGCAAACACTTGATATTGCATTTTAATAGGAGAAAAAGAATTGTCTGAGAGAAAAATAGCCTAGTAGATTAAAGCGTTGATTCGTGTATTTGGTGACATAGTGAATGTGAGTTCAGTCACTAGCCTTGGCAGTGTGTTCTTGGTCTCAGGCTCAAGAAAACAGCATTAAAAATAAGAACATTACGAGATATCTCTTGATATGTGCAGCGGGATAATAACAAATAAATAACGTATTTAGTTCGGAATTCTTTGCAGGTTACTCGGATATACATACATCAGTTAAAAACCGGATGACACAGTGACTGAGACGTTGTAATGATAAGGACAATAGCGCGCTTTTAAATAGGGTAGATGATAATTCCCCATTCTAGAAGTTCTAGCAGAAAAACGTTTTTCTTCGTCTTGCAGCAATCTTAACATGTAATAATTAGTTAGTGCTAGGTCATGTAAATGTGGTGAAGGAGACAGAACAGACCAGCTGTGTTCCAACAATTTTTCTTGTGTTATGCTTGCTGTATGCTGCCTAGCATTGTCCTGCATGTAACAGCATGTTTTTAGTCCTCCGTGCAGGCTAATGCCATCGCGTAAATCCAAAGAGGGGAATTTTTTTTTCTTTTTTCTGATTGGCCCAGGGTGCTTTTTGGGTAAATGCGATATAAATGTGTGTTTACTGATGCATTTCATTTTAATCGAGACAAAAAAAAAAAAAAAATCAGAAACAGAAAAATATCGTTAGAAACAAAGAAAAGAGTGCTGAGCTGTGACATTATAACATACTTCAAATATCCCAGAGGAAGAAAATTACAGGCAACAGAAAGTTTTTTTTTTACCTAAGGATGCTGATAATAACATAAACGAAGCACACAAGTAACAAAAACATCTAAGGCATAAAGAAATATTAAACTCATACTCGGAATTAGAAAGAGACAGATGACATATTTTGGATATATAATGAGGAAAGAAAGTTAGGAGAATTTGGGCTATGAATGTGTGTTTAGTGATGCATTTCCTTTTAATCGAGACAAAAAAACAAACATAAACAGAAAAATATCTCTAGAAACAAAGAAAATAGGTTTTGATGGAATTAAGTATCGAAAACATTGCAGTTTGATTGGAAGATTATGTTAACTGACATTCAGAGAAGGTTTTAATTAGGTGCCATTAAGTAATGCGGGAGAAAACACTTGGGTGACCGAAGAAGATGTTTTATTAGGGGCAGCACTGCTAAATTTTATTTTGAGTATAAAAATTAAGTTTTTATGGAAAAAAATAGAACAACGTGAAGAATGAATTGGGGAAAAATGCAAAAATATTTGCAGTACATTCAGTGATTCGTTTTGAAGGCTTATCACTCGCAGGTTATTTAAAGCCAGAACTATTTTTAGATTGTAAGAATTTTTCGTTAAGGGAGATGTTAATATTTTAGTGATAAATGTCTTACTAATTAAACCATGATTGGCGATTGAATAGGAGTATTGATAACTTACCCAATGGTAATTACGTAGCAAGTGAATATAACGAACCAAATAAAAACTGGAACTCGACACTCCGCTATTCGAATTCCGATCCATTACACCACCCGCACATCCAAGCTTACAGTACCTAGTATTCTAAAGTAGTCACCCATCTAAGCACAAAGCAGGCTCGACGTTGCGTAACTTCGGTGATCGTACGTGAACCGTTGTTTCAATATGAGGATATCATAAAATTATACAAATCAGAGAGAAAAATTTAAGTGAATTTATTAAGTATTGATAACAATAGAGATAGAGAGACAGAAAAGTATGTTATATTTTACATGGTGAGAGAAAAATAATTTTTACCTTAGATCATTCCTTTTATCGTTGGTTACAGACGGAGTCAAAGAACGTTTCTGCTTTCCATTGTCTGGTGGCTTGTCAACACGACAGACGGCATTAGCCTATAAAAGCATTTCTTTTCAGTTCGTAAATATATATATTTTTTTTTTTTGGTGTACTCAGTATGAATGATTTAATAGTTTTTAGTACAAATTCCATTATAAATTTCTTACAGTTGCGATCAGACACTTCTTGAGACATGCATTTGCCGTCGACTTTCTCAGAAAAGAATATAAATGTAAGTAATTCTATGTGTGTGTTTATTTGCGTGTGTGTATGTGTTTGTCATTATAAATACGTTGATGTAGCAAAACCTATTTATCTATATTCTAATATATGTATATGTACATGTACTTATTAACGTTCATTTTGCGATATACGCCCATATTACGTGGAAACACCGGTTCCCGCACGATCAAGCCTGGTCAGTATTTAGATGAGAATTCGAGATGCTGAAAGCTTGGATGCTAGGATAGTGTAATGTATAATGACTCGGAATTCTTGATCTAGGTTCCAATTACTGTTAATTTGGTTATATACACTTACGCACAATTACCTTTGGGAAACGTATGAATTCATCGTCATCTCGGTCCAGCTATGGACCAAATTAATAAAATTATATTACTAAATTTCTAACAGAAGACGGAAAGTGTGACACTGAGATCCGAAGTCGAATTAGCATAGCGAAAGAAGCATTCCAAAAGTTGAGTAAAGCATTAAGAAACAGAACAGTTGCATTAGATACAAAGAGGAGAGTACTGGATTGCTATGTGATGTCGGTTTTTCAATATAGCAGTGAATGTTGGACAAATATCTTCGAAGATGAAGGAAAAACTTGAAGCAGATGAAATGTGGTTCTACAGAAAGATACTGCGAATATTATGGATCGAGCATGTGAGTAA